>CAUYLG010009328.1:0-45649 GCA_963573385.1 Cacajao melanocephalus
TTACTGTTTAATGTTACAATGTAGTTTACGTCATCAAGGAAGAACTAAAAGATATATAATCAGACTTATGCACACAATAAACTTGCTATTCTGGCATGCTATGCTGGCATTGCCTGAGTAGTCCTCCAGACCCCACTGTCTATCTGCCTTTTCTTCCGCGCACTCTCTCCTCCAGGTAGTGAACATCTCCGAGTTGGGGTGAGGCCTCCCGCAGGCCGGGAGCCTCTCGGCAGAAGTGCCGGTCCCTCACAGGGAAGAATTCATTTTGAATTAATATTTGAATATACTTGTGATGCTAAAAAAAAAAAACCATGTGAAGATGCCGAATATTATAGACAGTAGAATATACCCGCCTAACTGGAAAGGAATAGAGTGCAGGTAAAAATCAAATAGTCATCAGAATATGGATGGAACTTAAAACCAAGGATAGAAAGTAAAGAAAGAAGCACCAGGATTCATTCCTGAGGTTTCCCAGCATTTAAATTTTGTATAGAAATATTAATAACATGTTGAAGAAAGGAGTCTAAATGGAGTAGCTGGTGAGATACACTGCTACTTAAAAAAAAATGACCAAAGAAAGTTTTACAAGAAGGGTAGAATTGTCATGTATATTCAATAAAACAACAGTTTCCTTCTGGCCACCTCACTGGATTCCCCACCTCCCTTTTATTTATTTATAAGGTTTCCACTTTACTTTATTACTCATAATTTCTGTGCTTTGTCTTATAAATACATACACACACAATCACACACAATGTGTAACTGAAAACCATGTATTGCTTTTTTGATTGAACGTGCATTTTTTTCTCTAAAGTTTCCTTTTAGAATTTTTATGAAAATCTTTCAAAGTCATATAGTTAAATCACAAATGCTCGTCTCAGAGCAGAAAATTTGCAGATAACCATGTCTGCCTGCTACACCAGCTAATATTCTGGAACTTTAGTCTGCACCTTTATTGCTAAAATTGATTTTACTCATCTTTGCATATGTCATCAAGATAGGTATGCATTTTGAACTATTACTTAAATTTTTTATTAATTTTGGAAGTTGAAGTCTGTGAAAACGATTGGTTTTCTGAAAAGCTTTTTTGCTCCTTTGCACCTAGACAAAGGCCATGTGTAAGCTCCTCAACAAAGCTATAAACTTGGCATTAGGCCATGATATGAGCAAAATTTCTAGAGATTTGTTTATTTCTGGGATTGAAATATTTACTGATATAAATGGGAAAGAGTTTCATTCTATGAGCTAACACTATTAAAAATAGAATAATAGAGCCCAGTGTATGTAAGAAAAATTTTTTAAGTCTGGAAATGAGTCTTCAAAATCAGTAAGCATAATCCAAAAAATCTGTGGTTTAACTGATGTTAAACATAAATCTACATGCAATACATTATCTAGCATTTCAACCTCATTTTTCAGGATTCTATCATCATAAAACCACAGAATATCAGCATTAAGAAGAATCTTGGTGGTCACTAGTCCAAACTTCTGCAGTATTCAAGAATATCTTCTAAGATCTCCAGTTAGTAGTTATTCAGATTCTGTAGAGATAGCCAATAATGAGAATTGTATTCTATCCATGAAAACCTATTTTAAAACGTATATTTAAATATATCAGAACTAAAAATATATTAATCTCTGTTGGTGGATTTTGAGCTCTTTTGGAACAAAAATTTCATTTGTCTTTCAACTACAATGTTTAGCACAGTTTCTAGCATATAAAAATGTTTGTAAATTTTTGTTTTGTGTTGCTTTGCTTTGTTATAATGACATAAATAGTTGAAGTGCAAATATTTATATTTCTCTATACACTTCATTTATAACGGTTCCAAATTCTCATAAGGCCATAGGATTATGGCAATATTGGGGATAGGAGCAAAGAAAACTTGCATTCGTATTTCAACTAACATATTTTTTTCTACCAAATTATATGCTTCTCAAATAAGACATCAAAGCTTTTATCCCAGATAATCTAGTTCAGTACCTTGAAGTTCCCTAATAAATAATGGTGTGATTCCAAGATGAGATAATTTGCTTTCAATTATACTCAAAGTTAAGGTACCAAAAAAAACCTTCTTTTTATGTGGCTTTTTCATGTATTTTATGACTAATAACGGCAGCATATCAATCTAATAATAAAATTGGTCTGTGCTACCTAACTACACACTAGGGGAAGTGAGAAAGCAATGCTAAGGGCATATTGTTGAGAATTTAAAATTTAACATTTGAAATAATTTGACTATAAAGAGCACTATTTCACCCATAGCTACATTTTAAATATTTAAAATATTGATGCCTATTCCTTACCTTTTCTATAAATTTTGTAAAACAAAAGATTCATTCAATGTGAGCAAAATAGAAAAGAACTTTTAGTTTTTATATTTAAAGTATGAATCACTTATAATAACTCCCATTAGTAGCAATGGAAATTTGCATGTAATAAATCATTCTAGTGTCTGGAGACTATACCAGAGGTCTTTTAAACTGTCTGGTGCTTTTACCCCTGGGTTTTTCAGAAGTGATGAGCCATCAGATACCATATAGTGTTCCTGGAAAGGAATAGGAAGGTAATTAGAGTAACTCCAGTTTTCTGTCTTTGCATATAATAGCCACTTTTTTTTCCAGAAGTGCATGCATATGTGTCTTGCTACTCTCTCACAACTACATTTCAGTAGAGCTCAAGGAAAAAAAAAAAATACAAGGTCAGATGAAGGGAGGGGAAAATGATTATTAGATATGAGACCCATAAAAAATTTCTATAAGAATAATTATAATTGATTATAAAAGGAGTTACAGAAGGTTGTTTATAACTTTAAGTAATGTCTGTTTAGCATTAATATTACCATTTTGCTTTTTTCCTTTGAAAAAGAAAAATCTATTAAGATAAACATCATCTTTCAATGTATCAATTTTTTATTTTATAGAGAAATAAAGTATAATCTAGTTTTTATTGATAATTAGGCCTGAGTCTGTACACACTAATTGCTCTGGCTGATTTGTCAAATTAGTATCAAAAAAAATGGACTCAAAAGGAATAACAATATAGCAACAAGTATTTTGTGGCTAAAAATTTCTGCTTCCTTTGTTTAAGGCCCACTTTTAAATTTTATTTATTGTGATAAAATAAATAAAACATAAAATTTACATTTTAACCCTTCTGAAGTGTATACAATTCAATGGCATTAAGTACATTCATATTGTAGTGAAAGCATCACCACCATCCATCTCGAGATCTGTTTTCATCTTATGAAACTAAAGCCCTATACCCATTGAACAACTCCCCATTCCTTCCTTCCCTCAGCCAGATAGTCCTTATTTTACTTCTATCTCTGAATTTGACTACTCTAGATACCTTATGTAAATGTGATCATACAATATTTGTGGTACTTTTTTTGTGACTGGCTTATTTCACTTAGCATTGTGTCCTCAAGATCCATTCATATTGTAGAATGTGTCAAAATTTCTATTTCTGTTAAGGTTGAATAATATTCCATTTCACAGTATGTACATAGTACATTCTGCTTATCTATTTACCCATTGATGAATATTTGGGTATCTTCTACCTTTTAGCTATTGTGAATAATGCTGGTATAAATGCTGAAATACAAATGTCTCTTCAAGACTCTGTTTTGAATTTTTTTGAGTATGTTTCCAGAAGTGAAATTTCTGGATAATATGGTAATTCTGTTTTCAATATTTTATGAAACTGAAATACTGTTTTCCACAGTGGCTGCACAGTTTTATATTATCATCAGTAGTGTACAAGGGTTCCAATATATCGACACTGCTTGCCAATATTTGTTATTTTCCCACTTGATAGTAGTCATCCTTATGGGCATGAGGTGCTATCTCACTGTGCTTCTGATTTGCATTTCCTTAGTGATTAGTAATGTTGAGTATCGTTTAATGAGGACCTACTGGATGTTAAAGATCCTTTTTGCCTTCGTAGTTTTGATACTTCTAGGGAGGTCCACCTGGCATACATGTTGACTTTAGCACTGTGTTCAATTTCTTTTTTCATTCATAGGTTCTATGCCCTCTTCTTATTTATTCATTTCTTCATTACTTATAGTGAGCACTCTATTATTTCAGAGTTTGCTATAGTCCACATATAATTATTTCAGGTTTTCTGATGTTTGGTGGTTTTATTCAATGACAAATTAAGAGGGTAATATTTTCAATGGAATAACATTAAGGTATCTATTTTTGTTGATAGGGTTTCTTTCCAAAATGCTACCCACAGCACATTCATTCATAAGCTTAATGAAATCGGAACATCTTTTTATCATTTCTAGTTAGCCTGCTGCTTCTACAATCTCCTTCTATGTAATGTTTGAATTCCTTCAGTAGAGACTTACTGAGTGACCTGGTTATAAAATATCAAACATAAATGAAGGCTCTAAAATTACAGTGATTTATTTATAATCTTTGTTTCATAGTTTAATAGAATGAAGGCTGTGGGAAAGCCATTAACTTGTTCAAGCAGAAGTTTACTCACATAAGCAGGGATAGCAATATAACCCATCTAGCCCTTACTCTAAATTGACGTGTAACATCGAGTAAGTACTGGCTAACTGTCAGACATATTTCTTTCAGATATTTAAAGACAGTCCTCATATCAGTTATCCTGTCGTTGTTCACATAAAAATGCAGAGACATTTCAAATTTTCTGATATTTCAGAATGTGTATTTCCTCCCACAGAGAGGACTTCAAGTGCTGCAAAAGTACAAGGAGAATTTGCTGGTTTACATATTTCAAGATTTGTATCAGAATATGTATCATTATATTTTTATCAAGATAATTTTACATATGAAAGATTAATGAAGAAACGAGAATGGAAGTAAAAATATCAGTTAAAGCTCTGAAAAAATACTCTTAAGTGAGAGTTAAACAGGACCTAAATGAAAGAGGTAATAGTGGAAAAGTATAGATTTATCTGAAAATTAGGAGTAAATCCAACAGAGTTCGTAGGTAATTATACTTGGGAAACGGGGACAAGCAGGATTTACTCCAAGTATTGTTGTATCGGAGTGTCCTTCTCATTTGGTAGTGCTGTTAACAAAATAGAAAAAAAGGGAGCATTGACAGATTTGGGAGGGAAGAAAATGCACTAATTTTCTCTAATTGAATTTGAAGTGCTGAAAGAACTACTAGACAGACGGGTACAAGGAAATGTAGAGGTCAGAAAATAGATTGATAGGCCTGAGAATTGAGGCCATGAATGTACAAGAAACATAGAAGGAATAAAGGCAAGAGAAGCCAAAGATAAGCCAAGCAGACATACATCAATAGATAAACAGTCTTAAGCCTAAATTATGCCCAAATTATAATAGCATAAGAAGTATTACTGGGATTTTTTTTCTGTTTAAGAAACATAAGATGTGTCATATATGCAAAATATACATGCAAACATAATATATTCCTTTTATATATTGCGCTCTTTTTTGTCAAAATAGCTCATTTTAATCAAAGTACATGAAGTAAGTCTAGCAAATTCTCTGAGAGTATACTGTGGCATAAGTCAGAGAACTTGAGAAAGCGGAAATGGAGACAAGAAAAATAATTTGGATTCAGTTATGTACACAAAATCAACGTTAGAGAAGATCAAGGAGGGAATAGTGTGAGTAAATGACGTCTGAGTTTATAAAGTGTCCTTTCTAAAGGTTCGAGATGAAAAGAGGCAAAAGAGTGAAAACTACCTTCAAGTCAAGCAAAAAGATGTTTTTAGCCGAGATCAAGACTTACACAATTGTAAAGGCAAAAGAAGAGCCAGAAGAAAGAGAGAAAAGAAGGCAGTGAGGAAATGAGAACATCTGAGAGCAAAAAAAGAAGCAACAGAGTAGTCCTTGAGAAGTCAGAGGAATCAGAAGTGTGGTATTACTATGAAATTGAAGAAAAGAGGGGTAAGCGAAGACCAGAATGACAACTGAAAACATGTTCTCCTATTCCAGAGGGCAAAACTTAGGCATTTGGAGGAGTTTTAAACAACTAATGTGATAATTAGCTGAATGATATTTAAGCTGGTTCTAGTACAAATTTAAACAAATGTTCTATTAAAATCCAAAATATGTCAACAATACTTAGAAATTGACTATGAATTTCAGGAAAAAATAACACAGAAGTTAAGAAAAAACAGTGTTTGTAATATTGCAAATGAGGATTTAGTCAAAAATAAGGGAAAATGTAAATATATGGTGGTTGTAGTTACACAGAGGAATGTTCTGATTAACCTAAACCTATGTATATAAAATTCTTATTCAAAACTCAAATTTTTAAAATACAAAATGGAAAAGATTAAAGGCATTGAGTTTACCTGTTTGGTATGTACCATATATTTATAGGCTGATAAATCATAAATTTTTATACAATTTTTTATCAGTAAATATATTCAGGTAACTACATATGTCAGAACATTTCTTTTTTAAAAAAATTCAACTTTTATTTTAGATGCAGGTTACATGTGCAGGTTTGTTACATGGGTATACTGCACTCAGGTAGTGAGCATAAGTAGTGAGCATAGTCCCAGGAGGTAGTTTTTCAAAGCACACCCTCCTCTCTCCCTCTTGTAGTAGTCCACATTTCTAATTGTTCTCATGTTTACATTCATGTGTCCTCAATGTTTACCTCCCACTTAGAAGTCAGAGCATGTGGCATTTGATTTTCTGTTCCTGCATTAATTCCCTTAGGATTATGACCTCCAGCTCCATCTATGTTGCTACAGAGGACATTATTTCATGCTTTTTTATGGCTGCATAGTACTCCATGGTGTATATGTACTACATTTTCTTTAATCCACCATTGATGGGCTCCTAGGTTGATTCCATGTCTTTGCTGTTGTGAATAGTGCAGTGATGAACACAGGAGTGCATGTATCTTTTTTTGTGTGATGATCTATTCTTCTTTGTGTATATACCCACTAATGGGATTGCTAGATCAATAGTAGCTCTGTTTGAAGTTCTTCAGGAAATCTCCAGACTGCTTTCCACAGTGGCTGAAACCATATTCCCACTAACAGTGTACAAGTATTCTTTTCCTCCACAGCTTGGTCAGCATTTACCATCTTTTAACTTTTTAACAATAGCCATTCTTACTGGTGTGAGATGTTACCCCATTGTAGTTTTGACTTGCATTTCTTTAATGATTCATGATACTGAACATTTTTTCATGTATTTTTTGGCTACTCATATGTCTTCTTTTGAGAAGAGTCTGTTCAGGACATTTCTGTATTCTTTGTGACACTGCTAGCCTTTATTTCTTGTGTGTGTGTGTGTGTGTGTGTGTGTAAGACAGCGAGAGAGAGACAGAGACAGAAAAAGAGAGAGAGAGAGAGAGATAAAATTCCATCATGAATATGTTCCCAAAAGGTTGTATGCAAAATATATCAGCATTCATCTTTTATCCAAACAAAACCTAAATATGAATGGTGGCTTTCGGCTAATCATGGCAAAGCAATTTTAAATAAAGGTTTCTCTCTTTTTTTTCAATCTTTTGATAAATAATTTAACTTTCCCCATATTTTGTGTTAGGTAAACTTTATTTTAGTGAGGTTTTGAATTGAAAGCTGATTTCATTGCTCTGTTTTTTGAATATTTCATCGTAATTTTGAGAATCCAACTGAACAAATATATTTTAGTAGTATTTTCTTAAGCTGTAATAACTTAAATAATTTCATTCATACTTAAAAAAAGAAGAAAAATTCCATGTAAATGATAAATGTAACAAGAAAATGGGCCACATACTGTAAGAATTATTTTTTCTAAAATCCTATTGGCATTTAATTAGATGAAGAAGAAAACCCAACACTAAAGAACTTGATAGCATTATTCTTTACATGTGATACTGCTTATCATAAATGTAAGCAGTTTTCTGAAAATACATTAATTAGTTTTCCATTTTCTTTAAATCAACATAAAAATATATTGTATGTATTTATATTGTGCACCAGAAATATATAATAATTTCATCAATTTTTTAAAAAAATAAAAATTAAAAAAATTATCTATATTTGAAGATCATTTGACCTGGTTATAGTTTATGAATATCCTTTTAAAATACCATAAAAGACCAGATGTGGTGACTCATGTCTGTAATCCCAGCACTTTGAGAGGCCAAGGCAGGAGGATTGCTTGATCCCAGGAGTTCGAGACCAGCTTGGGTAATATAGCAAGACCTTGTCTCCACAAAAAATAAAAATTTACCCAGGCATTGTGGTGTGCACCTGTAGCCCCAGCTTCTCAGGAGGCTGAGGCAGGAGGATCACTTGAGCACAGGTGGTTGAGGTTGCAGGGAGACACGGTCACAACAGTGTACTCCAGAATGGGCAACAGAAAAAGACCTTGTTTCCAATAATAATAATAATAATAATGTACATTAATATATTTATTATACAAACATTTCATCTTTTTATAATTTTATGTTAGAAAATAAAGTGTCCTCTATATATTACTATGTGTTTATATCAAATCCTCGAATATAAAATAACTACTTTAAATATTTTATAAATATCATGATGTTGAAGTTTTAAAATGTAATAGGATATACATCCTCTCTATCACTCTTGAGGCTGCAGATTTCATGAGGGCAGAGCAGATACAATTGCAAACCAAGAGTCAAACTTAACTTTTAGCGTTCCCAAGAATCTTTTGATTGAGAAAATTTACTTATCAAGATAATGTAACATTCTTCTTTTATGCAAGGCAAAGTTACATTGTAATGATGGTTTTCAGTTATTGATGCCAAACCAATTAAACCTTATTTGTTAAAGAAATATTTCAGCTTAGGAAATATCCATTCCATTTTTCACTAAGAAATGCTGAAGATACATTGCTTTGCTTTAAAATCTCCATGGATTCTCTAGGAAATTAATATGCAAGTTCAAATTTTCATTGGCAAGGGATTTCCCACTTTTCATTTTAAATGTAATTAACTATTACCATGTATATGGTGTTAATAATACGACATTTTATGTTCCTTACTGAAGAGACACTTCACTGTTGGACTTTTCATATTTGCCTTTGATCTTTATCTTAAAGATCTTCTTGTAGCTGAAGCTTAATGATTTAGAGTCACAACCTTGACAAAAATCAAGAAGGAAACAAAATTAAAAGAGAAGATAAAAGGGTGAAAATAAATAAAAGGTAGAAAGATATACTTTCCTTAAATAATAAGCTCTCAAGAGTTCTTGGTTGAAAAAATTAAGCTGGGTGTAGTAACAGAATTGTAGATGATATTTCTGCTGCTATAAACTTCACAGGAAGCAGAAGCAGCCCACTTTAGAATTGGGCCACAGATGCCAATGCGTAGATGTGGGAAGTGCAGATAATGAGGACTAGAAAGAGAGGAATACAACATTTCAAGAATCCTGAACTGTTCAAATTCTTTCTGACAGCTTCTATTCAATAATATCCAAACTGAAATCCCACTTGCTCTTATCTACAATGGGCAAGTAGGAGATATTGGCAGTAAGGAGACAGATAGGTAAAGGAAATCATCCAAACCATGAGGTGAGGTCTGGGTAGCTGCTCCAAGGTAATTTTTTTGGAATTCCAGGAAATAATATTTCAACTCAAACCTCAAAGAGAAAAATTAACTCAGCCTTTAACATGGAGCCTAAAATAAAGACTTGTATTTTTCTATCCTACAAAGATTGTTTTAAAATAATGAATAAAATAGGGGAAAAAAACAGAAAAGATAGAAAGAGAAAAGGCAATAGTATGTATACAGAGAAAATAATTTTTGCAATCAATTATTCAGTAATGTGATGTCTATATTTCTTACAACAGCAAAAATGAGGAAAATATTCTTCATTTTCTAAAATATTTTAATTATTATTGGTATTCTCATGGATAGTTTTGATTTTGAAAAATATAGCATCTGTAGCAAATTATTTCTCCATGATATTTTAAGCTTTTTGAGTTTACAATCTAAGCTTTGTATTTAAATTTATACTGAGAATCCACATTTTTTCAATAATGTACATGAGTTAATATATTCATACTTTCTAGGAATCTATTCTTAATACCTAAAAAATATGATGAGATTAAAATTAAATTCATAGCATCATAAGTCCTATCATATACTGAAAAGAGAATATAAAACTAAGACATGAGGAAATTCCTTAAAATTATATTCTATCAACAAATAATTTTTAAGCACTGATTTAATGCAAGGCAGTTTGTTAGGTGCTATGTAATATTAAAAAGTGAAGCTCCTACTCTTAAATAATACAGGCACTGACCTATTTCTGAATTCTACGTTTTCTTACTTTGTTACAATAATTTACAATAATTATCTAACTTGTTTTTCTTCATCCAGCTCTTTCCCCTTTAAAGCCACCCGAGTTCTTGTTTTGAATCTATTTCAATTGTTGTTTATTATTTTTTCAGTATAAATGTCTGCCATTGAATACCACTGCACATTTGTTTTTCAGGGGTAAAAATAACATGTCAATTAATGAATGTCTTCCCCTCTAGGTTGGACATTCATAAATTCAGAGATTGTATTGTAATTACATTTTCCTTAATCAATAAATATATGCCAGTTGAATTAAAAGTAATATAAATTGAATTGTATTCAATACCAAATAAATGGAAAATATTTTTATTTTTAAATTTTAGTTATTATACTTTAAGTTCTAGGGTACATGTGCAGGTCATGCAGGATTGTTACACATGTATACACATGCCATGTGGTTTGCTGCCTCCATCCCCCCCGTCACCTATATTAGGTATTTCTCCTAATGTTATCCCTCCCCAATCCCCCCACCCCCTCCTATCCCTTCTCTAGGTCCCCACCCCGCAACAGGCCCTAGTGTGTGATGTTCCCCTCCCTGAGTCCATCTGTTCCCATTATTCAACTCCCACTTATGAGTGAGAATGTGCAGTGTTTGGTTTTCTGTTCTTGTATCAGTTTGCTGAGAATGATGGTTTCCAGAGTCATCCATGTCCCTTCAAAGGACGTGAACTCAGCCTTTTTTATGGCTGCATAGTATTCCATGGTGTATATATGCCACACTTTCTTTATCCAGTCTATCACTGATGGGCATTTGGGATAGTTCCAAGTCCTTGCTATTTTGAACAGTGCTGCAGTAAACATGCGTGTGCATGTGTCCTTATAATAGGACGATTTATAATCCTTTGGGTATATACCCAGTAATGGGATTGCTGAGTCAAATGGTATTTCTATTACTAGATCCTTAAGGAATCACCACACTGTCTTTCACAATGGTTGAACTAATTTACACTCCCACCAACAGTGTAAGAATGTTCCTATTTCTCCACATCCTCTCCAGCATCTGTTGTCTCCACATTTTATGATTGCCATTCTAACTGGCATGAGATGGTATCTCAATGTGGTTTTGATTTGCATTTTTCTAATGACCAATGATGATAAGCATTTCTTCATATGTTGTTGGCTGCATAAATGTCTTCTTCTGAAAAGTGTCTGTTCATATCCTTCGTTCACTTTTGGATGGGATTGTTTGTTTTTTTCTTGTAAATTTGTTTAAGTTCTTTGTAGATTCTGGTTATTAGCCCTTTGTCAGATGTGTAGATTGCAGAAATTTTTCTCATTCCATTGGTTGCCAGTTAACTCTAATGATTGTTTCTTTTGCTGTGCAGAAGCTCTTAAGTTTAATTAGTTCCCATTTGTCTCTTTTGGCTTTTGTTGCCATTGCCTTTGATGTTTTAGCATGAAGTCCTTGCTTGGGAAAACTGGCTAGCCATGTGCAGAAAGCTGAAACTGGACCCCTTTCTTACACCTTATACAAAAATTAACTCCAGCTGTATTAAAAATTTAAATGTAAGACCTAACACTATAAAAACCCTAGAAGAAAACCTAGGCAATACCATTCATGGAAAATATTTTCAAAATAATTTTTGTAAAGAAAGAAGAAAACCTGCAGTTTGCTATTTGAGTTAGTACTAAAAATGCAAATTATTTGAAGAATAAGTCACTTTGTAAGTTTCATATTTTGTTGGACACAATTACATTTAAAATTATTTAAGGATTGAAAGTTGTAAGAGCAAGAATAATTTCTTATACAATTAAAGATTGTCAATGCAAACGTTTATTTTACAAATAATCAAGGGATTATTTAATTCTAAGTACATTTATTTAAATATTACTGCTTTCAGCTAATGAATGAGAAATTAGTAGAGAGTAAAGAAAGAAGAATAAGTATAAACCAGAACTTAGGAAATACCAGAATGAGAGTGACCCATGGTTTATTTAATTAAATATTTCAAATCCACTGGTGGCAGGGACATTTGCCTAGAGGACAATGTTCTCCATGATAATAATCTTTAAGTGTATCTATATTGCTTTATCCGCTTCCTGTTAGTCCTTCATCTATGTAGTTTTCAGATACTTTTTAAACTTATTAATTAGTTTCAGCGTGTATCACAGATTTAACAGATTCTACATACTGATTTACACCAATTAAATCCAAATAATATTTACCAAGCACTTATGATAAACCAGCCTCTATTCTGACAATGAGATACAAAGACATAACAGCACCTTCTGTTTTTAAGAAAGTTGCCTAAGATAAACCTTATTATGAAAGAGTGATAAAACTAGTAATATTACACAAAAAGCATTATAGGATCACTATAGAGGGAACACTTAACTAAGGGGCTACAGCTTTTCAAGTTTGTCAGAAAACTCGAGGTAAAGCTAGGCAGTTAGAAGTGGGGGCAGATAAAGGAAGAAATGGAAATCCCAAGCAGGGGGAAAAATGTGATTAAAATCAGAGAGAAGTATGAATCAGCAGTGCCAGAAACTACAGACAGCTCAAGGTTGCTGAGAGATAAACCTCTCAAAGCAACATTAAGAGAATGACCACTATTTGTAATGTCTTAGAATTTGGGGAATACAACTGTATTTGGTTGTCTTTTGATTTAGATGTCTTAAAAAAAACCCTGACCTTTTAGAACAGTCATAATAAGAATAATAATAGTAACAATCCTTTGTTACAGGTTTATATACCAGACGTTGTGCTAAGTACTTGCATCTGTCACATAACTTTATCTTCACAAAATGATTGGAAGAAGCTTATCATACAAACTACATTTTACAGAATTAAGAAATAAGGATATAAATTTACCCATTTAAGTTCTTCTTTTTTCCAAGTATAAGAATCCAAATAATTTTAGATGCTTTCTCGAAGCACTTAAAGTTTCTCTGTATCATTTTGAGGTAATAATTAGTCTTACTAATTGCTATTTCAAGCAAAGAACTTTTTAAGTGATGTTTTTTAGTGTTAAGAAATTGCTTATTATTTTGTTTTCCAGAATAGAAATAGATATAGAAATAGTAGAATTTTCTATGAAAAATAGCAACCCTATTTGTCACTGATTTTGAGAAATAATTATCTTTGCTCCCCAAAGCTCTTTAACTCCATACCTCATTTTTTAATCAGTTTCTAAATTACTATTATTTATTTAGTCATTCAGGATTAAATCATGGTTATTATATTTTTATATCTGTTCTCTTTTCCTTCTTTGAACTGGCAAGTTTCTCTGCAAAAATGGATGTACTATCCCAGCCTTTTGAAGCAGATGATGTATCTAGTATTACAACAACATCACTACTGTGACCTCTTAATCTTGATTAAACTAATTTCCTATTTTGAAACCACCCATTATCATATTTCTCCCTTGAGCTCAGACAAAAATTAGTATTTATTTGGATTGTCATTAACTTGTTTTTCTGCATTTAGAATACTTTTGTTACTTTTCTGAAATTTAAAAAAGGAACTATGTCAACAACTTAAACAACTTCCATTTGGCATTTTATAATTGAATTTGTCCCACCCAAAATTCCTTTCTTCCTTTTAATGATATTTCCTTTGTTGAATCAAAGTATTTATTTTGTGGTAGGCCTTTAACTTATTTTATAGACTTATTTTATAAGATATTTTGGTTCTGAATCTTGAAAGTAATTGATTTCTAGTTATATGAACAGATTTACCATTTTCTTTATGTTTGACACAAATAATAGCATCATGCTGTAAAAATGAAATACTAGTTGAGCTTAAAAATATTCAACTCTCCATCTATTCCTAACCCAAATCCTCAGTGTACTATATTATTAACCCAAATTACCTATCTCTTTTGACCAGCTGTTCTCAAATGTTAGTATGAAAAATAATTACTTCAATAACTCATTAAAATGAAGATTATCTGGCTCCCATGTAGGATGGCAGGATGAGATACAAGAATTTTTATCTGTAACAAAGTTCATTATAGAATTATAAAATAGAGGGGTTCTCAGGTAGACTTAAGAATTACTGTATATGACTGCTCTAGAACACTCACTTTTACAGGGCTGTCCTTTTTCTTGGGAAGTTCTTAGACACATATTCCCTAAAAGCTCACATAATTAATTTATTTAAAAATAATTTTATTGAAGCAAAATTTATATACCATAAAATACACTCATAATAATATGATTCGAGGCTTTTAGTAAATTTATTGGATCATGTAATCATTATCACAATCAAATTCTAGGATATGCTCATTATTTCAAAAAATTTCCATATGCCTTTTTGCTGTCTTCATTTTACTTTCTGCCTTTTCTGGAGAGTTTATGTAAATGGAGTCATGCACTATGGTCTTTTTTGTCTGGCTTTTTCGCTTAGCATAGTGATTTGAGATAAATCCATGTTACTTTGAATCAGTGGTTCATTTGCTTTCATTGATGAATAGTATTCCATTGTTGAATTTACCATATTTTTTAAATATCTCACTAGCTGACAGACCTTTGGATTGTTTCCAGTTTTTATCTATTATGAATAATACTGTAGATTTATGTATGAGTCTTTTTACATGCAATATATATGTATATATTGAGGTGGAGTTCCACTCTTGTTGCCCAGGCTGGAGTGCAATGGTGTGATCTGAGCTCACTGCACCCTCCACCTCCCGGGTTCAAGTGATTCTTCTGCCTCAATTTCCCGAGTAGTTGGGATTACAGGCATGTGCTGCCACACCCAGCTAATTTTATATTTTTAGTAGAGACAGAGTTTCTCCACGTTGGTCAGGCTGATCTTGAACTCCCGACCTCAGGTGATCCACCCACCTCAGCCTCCCAAAGTGCTGGGTTAACAGGAGTGAGCCACCACACCTGGCCTATATTTTTATTGGGTGACTTTATATAATTGATTCTTAAAACCATATATCCAATATTGAAATATTTTATTTCCATAATCAAAATGGCATTATAAAAATAATTTTTATTTCTCAAAGAGTTTATTTACATATATTGCTTATGTTGCATTAAAAGTATGATTTATAGACCATGTACCAGAGATCACTAGTTGTCTAAACCAACTTTTATGCTCCCTTTCTCTTTAAGAAACATAATTTTGACTTTCACACGATGTGTTGTTACCTGAATGAAAATACTTCCCAAATTCCTTTGCAGTTAAATGTGGCCATGTGATTATATCTCAGTCAGAGTTGTAACTAAATATGATGTTTAGAATTCCTAGGAAGGCTGCTTAGAGCAAGTTTACCAAGCTTTGGGTCAGTGAAGGTATGTACTTCTCCTCTCTGTTAGGGTTGAATAAAGTTAAAAATAGATCCTCCTATCAAAAGATAGGAGGATCAAATGCTAGACAGAGTGATTTGAAATGACCAAAACATGTTAGAGTCTCTCTAAGATGTATGCAGAAAAGACATGATCTCATTTTTTTGGTCTCATTTTATGTCTGCATACACCATTCCATGGTGTATCTGTACCACATTTTGTTTAGCCATTCTGTCATTGATGGGCATTTAGCTTGATTCCATGTCTTTGCTATTGTGAATAGTGCTATGGTGAACATTTATGTGCATGCATCTTTATGACAGAATGATTTATATTTCTCTGGGTATACACCCAGTAATGGGATTGCTGGGTTGAATGGTAGTTATGCTTTTAGCTCTTTGAGAAATCGCCCATACTGCTTTCCACGTGGCTGACCTAATTTACACTCCCACCAACACGATATAAGTATTCCTTTTTCTCTGCAACCTTGCCACCATCCACTTTTTTTTTTGTTTTTGACTTTTTATTAATAGCCATTCTGACTGATGTGAGATGGTATCTCATTTTGGTTTTGATTTGCATTTCTCTAATCATGAAGATATTGAGCTTTTTTTGTGTGTTTGTTGGCACATGTTTGTCTTCTTTTTAAAGTGTCTGTTCACATCCTTTGCCCACTTTTAATGGGGTTGTTTGTTTTTCTATTGTAAGTTTAAATTGCTTATGGATGCTAGATATTAGACCTTTGTCAGATGCAAAGTTTGCAAATGTTTTCTCCAATTCTGTATGTATACTCTGTTGACAGTTTCTGTTGCTGTGATGAAACTCTTAAGCTTAATTAGTTCCCACTTATCGAATATGCTTTTGTTGTGACTGCTTTTGGCATCTTTGTCATGAAATCTTTGCCTGTTCCTATGTCCCGGATGGTATTGCCTAGGTTTTCTTATAGGGTTTTTATAGTTTTGGGTCTTACATTTTAAGTCTTTAATTCATTTTAAGTTGATTTTTGTATATGGTATAAAAAAGGAGTCTATATTCAACCTGCATATGGCTGGCCAGTAATCCCAGCACCATTTATTGAATAGGGAGTCTTTTCTCCAGTACTTGTTTTTGTCAGCTTTGTCGAAGGTCAGATAGTCATAAGTGAGAAGCCTTATTTCTGGGCTCTATATTCTGTCCCGTTGGTCTATATGCTTGTTTTAGTAGCAGTACCATGCTATTCTCATTTTTGTAGCCTTCTAGTATAAAACCAGGTAATGTGATGCCTCCAGTTTTGCTCTTTTTACGTAGGATTGCCTTGGCTATTCTGGTTCTTTTGTGGTTCCACATAAAGTTTTAAATAGTTTTTTTCTAATTCTGTAAAGAAAGTAGCTTGATAGGAATAGCATTGAATCTGTTAATTGCTTTGAGCAGTATGGATATTTTAATGATATTAATTCTTCCTATCCATGAGCATGGGAATTTTTCCATGTTTTTGTGTCATGTGTTATTTCTTTGAGCAAGGTTTTGTAATTCTCATTATAGAGATCTTTTACCTTTACCTCCTGGGATAGCTGTATTCCTAGGGATTTTATTGGCTTTTTTTTTGTTTTTTTGGCAATTGTGAATGGGATTGTTCCTGATTTTACTTTCATCTTGGCTGTTGTTGATGTATAGCAATGCTAGTGATTTTCGTACATTGACTTTGTATTCTGAAATTTGCTGAAGTTCTTTATCAGTTAAGGAGCTTTAGGGATGAGACTATGGGATTTTCTAGATGTAGAATCAGGTTGTCTGCAAACAGAAATTGTTTGACTCACTCTCTTTATTGAAAGTAAGTCAATTATGCCCTTTATTTCTTTCTCATTCCTGATTGCTCTGGCTAAGGCTTCCAATACTATTTTGAATAGAAATGGTGAGATAGGGCATCCTTGTGCCAGTTTCCAAGGGAAATGCTTCCAGCTTTTAACCATTCAGTATGATGATGACTGTGGGTTTGTAATAGATGGCTCGTATAATTTTAAGGTATGTTCCTTTAATATCTAGTTTATTGATAGTTTTTAACACAAAGGAGTGTTAAATTTTATTGAAGCCTTTTTCTGTGTCTATTTTGATTATCGTGTTTTTTGTCTTTAATTCTGTTTATGTGATGAATCACATTTATTGATTTGTGTGTGTTGAACCAATCTTACACTCTGGGGATGAAGCCTGCTTGATCATAGTGGATCAGTTTTTTGATATGCTGCCTAATTTGGTTTGCAAGTATTTTGTTGAGGTTTTCTGCATCAATGTTTATCAAAAATATAGGCCTAGAGTTTTTGTTGTTATTGTCGTTGTTGTGTCTCTGCCATGTTTTGGTTTCAGGGTGATACTGGCCTCATTGAATGAGTTGCAGAGGTGCACCCCTCTTTAATTGTTCATACAAGTTTCAGTAGGAATGATTCTGAATCCATCAGGTCCTGGGCTGTTTTCCCTGGTAGGCTATTTATTACCAATTCACTTTTGGAGCTTGTTATTGGTCTGTTTAGGGAATCAACATCATCCTGATTTGATCTTGGGAGGGTGTATGTATCCAGGAATTTATTCATCTCTCATAGGTTTTCTAGTTTGTGTGCATACAGGTGTGTGTAGTAATTTCTGATGGTTATTTTTACTTCTGTGGTGTCAATAGTAACATTCCCTTTGTCATTTATGATTGTGTTTATTTGGATCTTCTCTTTTTCCTTCTTTATTACTCTAGCTAGAAGCCTATCTATCTTTTTAATTTTTACATAAAAACAAGTACTGTATTTGTAGCTCTTTTGAATGGCTGTTTCTCAATTTCCTTCAGTTCCACTCTCATTATGATTATTCACTTCTTATCCTAGCTTTGGGGTTGATTTGTTCTTGATTCTCTAATTCTTTCAGTTGAGATACTAGGTTGTTAATTTGAGGTCTTTCTAACTTTTTCACATGAACATTTAGTGGTCACACGAATTTCCCTCTTAACACTGGCTTAGTGTCCCAGAGATGCTGGTATGTTGTATCTTTGTTCTCATTAGTTTCAAATAACTTTGTGATTTCTGCCTTAATTTACCCAAAAGTCATTCAGGAGCATGTTGTTTAATTTCTATGTAATTGCATGGTTTTAATTTATCTTATCAGTCTTGACTTCTTTTTTTATTGTGCTGTGGTCTGAGAGTGTGCTTGGTATAATTTTTGTTCTTTTGCATTTGCTGAGGATTGTTTTATGTCTAAATATGTGGTCAATTTTAGAGTATATGCTATGTGGTAATGAGAATGTATATTCTGTTGTTTTAGGCTGAAGAGTTCTGTAGAGGTCTATCAGATTCATTCGGTCCAATGTTGAGTTAAGGTCCTAAATATCTTTGTTAATTTTATGCCTTGATGATCTAATATTGTCAGTGGAATGTTGAAGTCTCCCACTAATATTATGTGGGAGTCTATATCTCTTGGTATGTCTCTAACAACTTGCTTTATAAATCCGGGTGCTCCTATGTTGGATATATATATATATTTAGGATAGTTACATTTTCTTATTGAATTGAACCCTTTACCATTATGTGATGCCCTTCTTTGTCTTTTTTGATCTTTGTTGGTTTGAAGTCTGTTTTGTCTGAAATAAGGATTGCAATCTCTGCTTTTTTCTGTTTTCCATTTGCTTGGTTGATTTTCCTCCATCCTTTTATTTTGACCCCATGGATGTCATTACATTTGAAGTGGGTCTCTTAAAAACAATGTACCATTGGGTCTTGCTTTTTGTATCTAATTTACCCACTCTGAGCCCTTTAAGTGGGCCATTTAGCATGTTTACATTCAAGGTTATTATTGATATCTGTGCTTTTGATTCTGTCATTGTGTTGTTAGCTTGTTATTATGCTGTCTTATTTCTATGGTTGTTTTATAGTGTCACTGATCTGTGTGTTTAAGTATGTTTTTATATCAGCTGGTAGCAGTCTTTCCTTTCTATATTTAGTGCTCCTTTCAAGAGCACTAAAGCAGATCTGGTGGTAATGAACTCCCTCAATATTTGCTTATTTGAAAAAGATATTATGTCTCCTTTGCTTAAGAAGCTTAATTTGGCTGGAAATAAAATGCTTGTTGAAGTTTTTTTTCTTTAATCCTACAATGTCTTCTGGCTTCTAGGGTTTCAGCTGAAAGATCTGCTGTTAGCTTTATGGGGTTCCCTTTATAAGTGACCTGCCTTTTCTCTCTAGCTGCCTTTAACACTTTTTTTAGACCTTGGGAAATCTGACAATTATGTGTCTTGGGGATGATCTTCTTCTGTAGAATCTTGCAGAAGTTCTCTGTATTTCTTGAATTTGTCTGTTGGCCTCTCTAGCAAGGTTGGAGAGTTTTTCTTGAACAATAACCTGAAATATATTTTCCAAGTTGTCTTCTTTTCTCTTTATTTTTGTCTGACTGTTTTAATCAGAGAACCAGTCTTGAAGCTGTATTTCCTGAATTTGTCTGTTGGCCTTTCTAGCAGTGTTGAAGAAGTTTTCTTGTACAATCTTCTGAAATATGTTTTCCAAGTTGTTTTCTTTTTTTAATTTATTTTTGTCTGACTCTTATTTCAGAGAGCCAGTCTTCAAGTTCTAAGATTCTTTTCTCAGCTTGGTTTATTTCGCAGTTAATACTTGTTTATTCATGAGTTAATACAGCTTATTCTGGCTTGCAGTGTATCTGCTGAGAAGTGTGCTGCTAACCTGATAGTGTTCCGTCTGTACATGACTTGATACTTAACTCTAGCTGCCTTTAAGATGTTTTTCTTTTGTGTTGATCTTGATGAATCTAATGATTATGTGCCTTGAGAATGGTTGTTGTTTGTAATATCTCACCAGGGTTTTCCATATTTCTTGGATTTATATGTCAACACCTCTAGTGACATTAGAGAAATTTTCATGAACAGTATCTTCAAATATATTTTCCAAGTTATTTATTCTCTGTCTTTCTCTCTCAGGAATGTAACAAGTTGCAGATTTGGTCTCTTTACATAATCTTATATTTCTCAGAGGTTTTGTTCATTTTTTAAAATATTTTTTTCTTTTTTGAGTTGCTTTGAAGAATTGTTCTTCAAGTTCAGAGATTATCTCCTTAACTTAGTCTATTCCGTTGTAAATACTTCTGATTGCATTATGACATTATTGTAGTGACTCTTTTAGAAGGTCAGTTTTGTTCTTTCTTAAGGTGATCATTTCATCTTTCAGCTCTTGAACAATTTTCCTGGATTTGGGGTTTCACCTTTTTCTTGACCCTCGATGGGTTTTCCTGCCATCCAGATTATGAATTCTGTGTCTGTTGTTTTGGTCATTTCTGACTGTCTAAGAATTATTACTAGGGAGTTAGTGGACTCATTTGAAGGTAAGAGGATACTGAATTTTTTCATTGCCACAGTTGTACTGGTTCTTTTTCATATGCGAAGAGTGCTGTTCTTTTAACTGTGGTGTAATATGGGTATAGTCAGTTGACTTTATTTTTGGATGTTTTCAGAGGACCAAGGATCTGTACAGTGTCTTTATTTGTAGTTTAATTTTTGCCCTTAGTTTCACAAGGGAGTATATCAGCAAGTTATTTTTGGTGTTGCAGTTTGTGCTGTGATCCATTATATGGTGCTTAAGAGTAATAGTTGGTAGATAGGCTGTTACTCATCCACAATGCTCCTCATCCACATTGCTCCTCTGTATTTTCTTGTTTGCCACAATGCTCTGAGGTGACAGGCAGAGAGTGGTTCCCCCCTCACTAGGTCCACTCCTGCACTTTGGGGAAGCCCACTTCTATCACTAGCACTGCACCTATGTTTCTTTTGTTAGGTGTTCCAGGCTGTGGGCCTCTCTGAGGCAGAGGCCACAGCAAGGAGTCTAAGAGTGTAAGCTTCTCTTGCTCGAGTGCTGACCACAGATCTTACCTTGAAACTCCTGAGCCGTGCACTGTAGCCCTGGGGCAAGGTCAGGCTTTTTATTCTCTCCCCAGCTTGAGGGCATCAGGGGCAAGGGCCTTGAGTAACATTGACAGAATGTCTTTTACTTGTATTTGGGAGCTGCACTGCAGAGGAACACAGAGCTGTTGCCAGTTGGAATAATCAGCTGATGGTGTGGTGGCTGCCTGCTGGCCCAAGCTGAACTGGCTTTGCCTGGTAAAGAGCAGGGGGAAGAGTAGAGGGGCTCTCAGGAAAGACAATCTGGCCTCCTCTCTATATGGTGGCTGATGTGTGCTGTAGGTACAAGTAAAGCATAGGCTTTTTGCTCCTTTCCCAGCCTGAGGTCAGCAAAAGCAGGCACAGCAGCAGACAGTGGCAGAAGGGCTATTAGTTGCCTCTGAAATCACCACCAAAGAGATGCACAAAGCCATTGCCAATGGGAATGTTTAGCTGAGGGTGGAACAGCTAGGTTGTAAGCCCACTGCAAAGGTTGGTGGGCCTTTCTTGGTGAGGAGCAGGGCGGCAGCAGTTTGTAGGGAAGACAGGCTGACCTTCTCCCCATAGGGTGGCTGTGGCTACTAGGGGTGCCAATAAACCAATAAGGGAATCAGGGTCTTCATTTCCTCACTAGCCTGATGGCAGCAAAAGCAAGTACCACTATGGCAGCAATAGCAGAAAGACTATTGGTTGGCTTTCAGCGTTCCAACCCAAAAAAAATGCAGGGCCACCACCACTGAAGTGATCATGCAGGGGTAGGGCAGCTGCACTGGGGGCATAGGCCATCCCTGCTGTCGAGTGAGGAGTAGCAGGGACAAGGACCTCAGTGGAAAATGGCCCTGAAGATTTTCTGTACAGAAGCCTGGGACAGTTCTCGGGCTGTCTGCTCCCTCTCTAACCTGAGAGCAGTAGGGGTTGAGTGGTGGCAACAGGCTATCCTGGTGGGCCTGTTGGTTACGTCTGGATGCTCCCTCCCAGAGAAATGGAGAACCAGATGGAGTGCTCAGCCAGGGTTGGGGTGGTTGTGTGGTAACCTAACTTGGGCTAGCCTGACTGACTCCATTTTAGCTGAAAACTCCAGCCTCACTTCCCCCTCCCTGCCTTGACCCCTCAGGTTCATAACTGGGTCGTGCTGTACTCAGAGCTGTGAAGCATTGAGGTTTGAAGCAAGCTGTTCTCAGCACCTGTAACCATTGTAACCACATCCTGCTTGGCAAGCCCCTCTGCTATTGTGGAAAACTCCCCTTTGATTATTGTGTAGAAAGTACCCAAACACCCCCCTTAGTGACTGGATGGAAAGGTCCCCTACTACCCCCCTTAATGCCTCCTACTAACTTGCTTTTTCTGCTTCTCTAAAATTCTGCCTCAGCTAGATACCCCCTCCCCTACCTAAATGAAGTTATAAAAGATAATCAAACCCCTTCCTCAGGGCCTAGAGAATTTTGAATGTTAGCAATCTCTTGGTTGCTGGCTAATAAAGGACTATTAATTTGGAACTCAGAGTGTGGCACGTTCCTTCTAACTCACTTGGATATAACAGTTGCCCTGGGAGCCCAGGCCAGTGGGGGTTTGCCTGGTGATATGGTTTGGCTGCGTCCCTACCCAAATCTCATCTTGAATTCCCACATGTTGTGAGAGGGACCTGGTGGGAGATAATTGAATCATGGGGCCAGGTCTTTCCCATGCTATTTTCATTATAGTGAATAAGTCTCACAAGATCTGATGGTTTGGAAAAGAGGCATTTCCCTGCACAATCTCTCTCTCTTTGCCTGCTGCCATCCATATAAGACATGACCTGCTCTTCCTTGTCTTCTGTCATGATTATGAAGCTTCCCTAGCCACATGGAAATGTGAGTCCAATTAAACCTCTTTCTTTTGTAAATTGCTCAGTCTTGGGTATGTCTTTATCAGCAGTGTGAAAATAGACTAATACATCTGGTGAGATACAGCAGAGACGAAGCCTGTAGGCTATCTGCTACTCAGCACTGTGGATGTGACCCCTATGCTGGGGGTATGCAAGAGTGTAGCCTCCCTTGTTGGTCTACAGCAGCTGGCTCCAGGTTGCTCATTGACCCAAGGCTCATGGGCTCCATGTGGGCTTGAGCAGTGGCTCTGCCTGAGCTGCTCTCCATGTTGGTCTGGAGGTCTTAAGTGGGTCAGGGGGATCTCCTATGCTTGGGATTGCAAAGATCAGTGGCAGAAGTCTGACTCCTGAGGGCTTTCACTCAGTCACCCTTCCCTCTGCTGGGCGCTTCTCCTGGCTTAACGCCAATCCCAGTAAAGCAGCTGTCCTACCTCACTCCTCTCTGCTCTTTATGGATTGCCATTGCTTCCTTGATGAATCCCGATGTGGCCTCCTGGATGATGCACTTAAAGAGCTAGTGTTTACTCACCACTCTGTCTCCTCTCTGTGAGAGCCTCTTACCCTCACGCTTCTAGTCAGCCATCTAGTTTCTGCTTTTAAAGGCTTTCAACTGATTGGATGATCTCCACCCACATTATCCAGGGTAATCTCTTTTACTTGAAGACTGCTGATTGTGGATGTTAACTACATCTACAAAATAACATTCACAGCAACACCTAGATTGGTGCTTGGTTGTATAATAACTAAGTTATTATAGCCTACCCAAGTGGAGTCATAAAACTGACATTTACACATGGGCTATAGATTAAATCTGTCTTGACACAAAGAAAGACAGTGGTGCTAGTTTTGAGAGTTTTTTTTTGTGTGTGTCTAATATAAATTTAAATTTATTGTCTGTCATTTGCATTTTAAAATAAACACACAGAATAATCAATCAAATGAAGTGTGTAGAACTATATGGTGATCGGAGCAAAAACTAACTTTGATTATTTTCTGAAAAGGAATAAAAATGAAAAACGATTATATAAAAGGCAGAAATAATTGTTCCGTCTTTGCCTAGGTTCCCTTGAAGTAGAGGCTGAGATAGAGCCTTGTGTTTAATTTATTTGGGAATGTAAGCCTAGGATGCAAGAGTGAGGGACATGCGAGTACACAGGGAAAAAACAGGAGCAAAAACTTGTCTATCACAGGAGCCAGTTCTATGAGTAAAGAGTATGAGTACTTCACTTCTGAGGAATCTTATAAAATGCACTTCAGAATTGGCTTCAATTTCCTATTGGTCTAAGGTAGCCACCCTGGCCAACACCCCACACTTCTGCATGTAAGTGCCAAATAGATTTCTAAGGCACTGGGGCAGAAAGTGTGCAGGCTCAGGGGAGAGCCTGTTAGATTGCAGCTGTGAGAAGCTGGTCATGTCTTAGGAAACTGGCATCTGGAGTGGTAGCTGGGCTAAGAGGTGGGCCAGGGTAAGAGGTGGGGTTATGAAGATAGAAGAGATGCATAAGAGGTGCCCAGACATGCTCCTAGTATATACAATGATGTTCAATAAAACCATCCTCCCTGTCTATTTCACTGTCAGTAGAATATCTGTGTCATTAAAAATATTCCCTTAAATTTCTCACAAGCAAACGCAGCCATTTCTTTATTAGCTTTGGTATACCCAAATGGCTAGAATAGACACTGAATGGCTGAAGATATGCATTTTTCAAATGTTAGAAAAATGAAGTAATTTTCTCCTAGATTTGAAGATTCATTATTTCAACATGGAATATGGCTTCTTGATTGAGGCTCCAGGGTCTCTTTCAGAGACTCTTCCATCCAATACCTCCTGCGTTGTTTTGTCAGACAAATTTTTTTATTCTGTTCCTTTTGAACAAATTAAGGCATCTTACTACAGTGTTTCTGATAACATTAAAACTAATTTTGAGCTTTAAAACACTGCTTTCGGCATTTGAATAATTCCTAGAACTTATTCATCAACTTGTGTAGTATTATTCTCTCTGAGACAGAAACTATTATTTTCTTGATATTCTTGTTGGTAAATCTTATGGTCTATTTAATCACAGTACCTCAATATGATACAATTTTAAAACATTTTTCTTTAAAAATTAACTCTTCTTTCTTTGCTTGATGCATTGTGCATGAGCCACTGGTCACAAATATAGCTTGCATATATATATTTTAACTCAAGAAGCTTAGAATTTCACTAACAAATATTTTCTCTGAAAAAGAATACTGTAAATGAAAGGTTCCTATATGTATAATTACCATGTAATATTAAGTAGGACAAACATCAGTCAGTTTTAACCATTACTGCAAAAATATAAATTTAACCATGTATCTTTGTTATTTTTTCATCTCTTGTTTGGGAGATCTTCTCCCTGATACATTTTTAATTATGGTTACTGGATTCCTCCAGGTCTCATCAAAATAACTGCAATATTTAAGAAAATAATTGACTGATGAATAATGATAGCAAAATTCATTGTGTTCCTACCACGTGCCAAACATTGCGCTAAGTATTTCACATATATTACTTCATTAAGTTCTCACAAAGACCCAATCAACAGATGAGGACACTGAAGCTTTTTTAGTGACCTAGTGTGTCAAGCACTGCAGAGTCAATAAAATGCAGGTCAGTCTGTCTCCATGATTAGTGTGACAAACATAATTTTAAAGACCCTGCAGAAGCTGACACTACACTAAAATATTTTAAATTTCTGCTTGATACACATCATTGTCTCCACATTAATCCTTTGTGTGGCTCTCATATAAGGTCTTCTGAAAGGTACAGCTTTGATAAGAGTTTCTGTAATTTTTTTCCTCACAACCTCAATTTCTCTCTTAATTTAAACACAGTCTTTCTTCTTTTCACCACAGTGGAAAAAAAATGTATTTTTCCTCTCTATCGCTATTAAATACCATCATCACTATTACTCTGCCATTTCTTTATTGCTTCTGTCTCCTCTAATACATTTTGCATGGAATCGTTCTTTCTTGCCTGTAAGTTTAATTGCTCTTTCGCCTCTAGTTCCTCGTCTTGTATATAAAAACATGCTTAACTATCTTCTATTTTTTTTTTAAAGCCATTTCAAAACTGATAGAATTCCTTTGAAAACTTTTTGAGTCTTGTTAAGACTGGATTGTTGGTTGACAAGAGACTCAGCCTTTACATTAAGATATCTGTGGTTCTAGCTGTACAGCGCAGGTATAGCAGGGACAGGGAAAATAAGACCTAAATTGTCAAATACCATAAAAAAAAAGTAAGATTTAGATTAATAGGGGAAGAAGAGGGGTGTTCTACATTGATAAGAAAGAATGGGCAAAGGAAGAATAATTCTGGCAAGTCCAACAGGTAGCAAAGACTTAACCATAACTAGCAGAGAGACAGAAATTTGGCCTAGTTCACCAAGAGCTTGAAATTCTACCCTGGGGGTGGATTTCAATTAAAATACCTGGAAGAGCTTTGCTAGGTCCTTGATGAGGAAGTAAAGAAATGAACTAATGTTTCTGAAAGATATTTCAGGTGAGAATGAGAAAAAGAGACTGCAGTGGAAAGTATCTAGAAGCAGAAATATTAGTTGAAAGATATTTCAACCAAATATTGGTTGAAAGACCTAGGCTTGTAGGTGACTCTGAAAAATATTGTGGTAGAAACATCAGTAAACTATAATGTCTAAATTGATAGTAAATGGAACAGTGTACAGTCAGAATGTAATACAAGACAATATCAAAATTTTAAGAATAATGGACCTAGAGATTGATAGTTCCTATAGTATAGTATAATTTTGTGTGAGGAGATCTAAGAAAAGTATTTTTACTCATATTGTTGAAAGCCAGAAAATTTTGCAAATTCTCAGAAAAAAAAGATTTGATATTCAAAGAAGAGAGTTTCATAGTCATTTATTTTTAATTAATTTTTAAGGGAATATGTACTATAATGTGGAAATTATTTCAGATTGTAATGCATGTACTTTGTGTAAATCACTTGAGTATTCACAGAGTTGACCTTTTATGGCTAGATCAATGGTTTCAAAGTGATCTTTAAATATCAGCCTTGTTTTCTGTATCCTGATCTGTGCTACTTACATATCTCTTTTTTTTTTCTCTAAACTTCTGTTTTGGATGCTGTCTTACTTTGATATTTGAATACAGGCAGGACACAACTTTTAAATATCTGCTTAATAGATGAATGTGTTAACACAAGCCATATATTCACCTACTAACATTAGGTTCATCAGGAATTTCCTCCTGTCTGTGACCTAGAACCCTGCATGAGTTTTCTTTCTGTCACTCTTCCTTTATTAATGTGTATTATTTATTGTACACTTAAGAAGTGCTAGCTCTAAGGAACCATGTGTAACCTAGAACTTTGGGAAATTATATTCTAGTAGGTAGGAAGTGACAATAAGTAAGTAAATAGATAAATGGTATATTTCTGATTGTGGAAACTGCTTTAAAGGAAATAATTATGGTATTGTGATTAAAAAAAACATGGAATGAAAAGTCAAAATTAGACAGAATGGTCAGCAAAGACCTTTCTGAAGACATGACTTCTGAGAAAAGACCTGAAAAATGAGGACACTAACCATGCTAAGTGCCAGATGAAAAGTATCTGCAGCAAAGAAAATAACAGTTAAAGGCTAAGACTGTAAACTCTTAGAGGAAAACACTGAGATAAATTTTTATGACCTTGTATTTAGCAAAAAATCCCTAGACAATTTCAGAAGCACAAGATCAACAAAAGATAAAAATAGATAAATCGGGCTTCTTCAAAATTAAAAACTATTGTACTTAAAGGGAACCATCAAACAAGTGAAAAGACAATATATAGAATGAGGGCAAATACTTGCAAATCACATATCTGTCTAGAACACATAAACAATTCTAACAACTCAATGATGAAAAGGCAACCCAATTAAAAATGGAGAAAGAATTTGAATAGGCATTTCTCCAAAGACAATATGTAAATGGCCTATAAGTACATAAAAATATGCTTCATGTCATGAGTAATCAAGGAAAAGTAAATGAAAACATCAATGAGATACCATTTCACAGCCAGTAGGATATTTTAGTCCATTCGAGTTGCTCTAACAAAACTGCCTTAAGCTGGGTGGCTTGCAAACAACAGAAATTTATGTTCCTCAGTTCTGGAGGCTGGGAAGTCTAAGATCATGGCATGAACAAATTTGAAGTATGCTGAGACCATGCTTACTCATAGACAGAACCTCCTCTTTGTGTCCTCATTTGGTGGAAAGGGTGAGCTAGCTCTCTGGGATCTCTTTTATAGGGGCACTAATCCCATTCATGATGGCTCCGTTCTCACAATCTAATTGCATCCCAAAGGTCCAACTTCCTAATACTATCACCTTGGGATCTAAGATTTAGAGATAGGAATTTTTGGGGAACATAAACATTCAGTTCATTGCAGATGCTATAATTAAAAAGTCAGATAACAACAAGTGTTGGCAAAGATATGGAGAGATTAGAATTGTCATACACTGTGGATAGGAATGTAAAATGGTACAACTGCTTTGGAAAACAGATTGATAGTTTCTAAAACAATTAAACATATAGACACTATATGACCCAGCAATTCTACTACTAGAAGTATATTAAAGAGAAATGGAAATATACATCCACATAAAAACTTGTTCATGGATGCTTATAACAGCATTATTCATGATAGTCAAAAGGTAGAAACAACCCAAATATACATTAACAGACAGATTTATAAATAATACAGGGTATATCAATACAATGGAATACTATTTGACCATAAAAAGAAAGGAAGTACTGACTGACACATGCTATGATATAAATAAAACTTGGAAACATTATGGTGAAAGAAGACAGTCACAAAAGAAAACATATTACATTATTTCATTCATGTAAAAATCTAGAATAAGAAAATATAGAGACATAAAGGAGATTAGTGGTTACTTAGGGATGGAGGTGGGGGATAGCAGGATAGGTAACTGATAGTAGCTAAAGGGTACACCATTTTTTGAGGTGATAAAAATATTCTAAAATTGACTGTGGTATGGCTACACATATCTGTGAATATACTAAAAACCATGAAATTGTACATATTATATGAATTAATTATATGGCATGTGACTTATATCTCAATAAAGTTAGGGTTTTTTTGTTTGTTTTATAAAAAGTTCCTATAGAACATAGCCTGCATGGCTGAATTAGAATGATATAAATTGAGGTTGGAGACATGACAAGGCCAGATCTCAGAAAGCCTAGGATGTCCTCTAGAAGCTAACCTGTGGGCTTCCCCTCCTTTCCTACTAACTCTCACCTCAGTAGCTTCTGCCTGACATCTGGGATTACTAGCAGGTACTGAGTAGCTGCTGGAATTACCTTCACAGCCATCTTCATAACATATGACTTTTCTCTACTGGCAAAACCAAATCTCAGCTTTCCTAGGAAAATGAGTGATAAAAATGGGAGTCCCACATCTCAGGCTGAATTTAACTGTTTCCTTCTCCTATTTTAAAAAGTTATCCACATACACACCTTGAGACTTGGTTATTATCCCTGTTCCCTTTTGTATTTCCTCTCTTGTCTACTTTTCAGAAAAAGTAGATCAGTGTCTGGGAAATTAGGGAAGAAAAGTATGGGTTTCCATATGATCTGCACATGAAGTTTATTTCTTTATTATTGTACTTTAGATTCTAGGGTACATGTGCAGATAATGCAGGATTGTTGCATAAGTACATGCATGGCAGTGTAGTTTGTTGCCACCAACCCCCCGTCACCTATATCTGACATTTCTCCCCATGTTATCCCTCCCCAACCTCCCCCACCTCGTTGTGCCTCCCCTGCCTCCCCTAAAAGACCCCAGGATGTGATGCTCCCATCCCTGTGTCCATATGTTCTCATTGTTCAACACCCACCTATGAGTGAGAACATGTGGTGTTTGATTTTCTGTTCTTGTGTCAGTTTGCTGAGAATGATGGTTTCCAGATTCATCTATGTCCCTACAAAGGACACAAACTCGTCATTTTTTATAGCTGCATAGTATTCCATGGTGTATATGTGCCACATTTTCCTTGTCCAGTCTATCATTGATGGGCATTTGGGTTGGTTCCAGGTCTTTGATATTGTAAACAGTGCCGCAGTGAACATACGTGTGCATGTATCTTTATAATGGAACGATTTATAATCCTTTGGATATATACCCAGTAATGGGATTGCTGGGTCAAATGGAATTTCTATTTCTAGGTCCTTGAGGAAGCACCACACTGTCTTCCACAATGGTTGAGTTAATTTACACTCCCACCAGCAGTGTAAAAGTGTTCCTATTTCTCCACATCCTCTACAGCATCTGTTGTGTCCAGAGTTTTTAATGATTGCCAAAGTTTTTAATTAATGTTAAAAGGTTTTCTGTACTTGGACATGCAGCATTTTCATTGCAGCATGCCTGACGCAAAAGGGGCAGGATATCACATGTGGTCTGAAACCCATTCTTTGTCCATGTTTCCATTTCTTCAATTGTGACATAGAATCATAATACATGAGAAGGGAAAATTACATGAAATGAGGAAAACAACCATTTATTGAGAGCCTGCTATGTACAAAACCCAATGCTCAAAACACGTTGCATAATATAAGTCTCTATCCTATACATAACATGGGTTTAATATTATACCTAAATAAACTGAGTTTCAAACGTATTGTTCTTTTCCAAAATGGCCACACACGTGTGGGGGAGCCTCTGACATTTGAGACACAGTTAGGAGGTGACAAGAAGGTGGGTTGCAGTGCAGTATGGAGAGGGTGACGCTCCACAAACTTCCACAGTGAATTCTGAAATGTCCAAGAATTTTAAATTTGAACATGAGCTTCAAGAATGTTCTGAGAGTAGGAGAATGGAACATATTTGTTGAATATTATTAGTTTAATGTCTAAGTAAATTTAGACCTATGGTATGTGGTCTTCCTTTGTCCTTTTGTCTCAGGCCCTTCAATGCTGGATGTAGGCTCATGTTTATTTATGTGAGCATGCAAGGGTTGCAATGCAGACATAGGGGTGGGCACAGCCCAGGGTAGATTAAGGAACTGACATTGCATTTACAGAATATAATACATGAAGACCAAATAATTTACAGAGCTTTATATATGAAGGCAAAATAACATGATACATGAAGACTGAATATTTATTGAGCACAGAGTCTTGAAGAAACTGTTTGGCTCCATGGAGGATGTTTCTCGAACTAGGTTCCTCTCTATAAAGGAAGAAAGAATAGATTTGCATGGCAATCTAAAGATGAGAGCCTTTATGAAGCTTCCTCAGGCTGGGAGACACGGGCGCAGTTGAGAGAATGTCTGTTGCTGACCAGAAGTAGAAACTCCTCAGTGTCATCTTAGACGTTTACTTTTGAAACAATTTGCAGCAGAACAAGACTTTGATCAACTTCCTTTGTGCTTTTTTTTTTCAGAAGCAGTAGGGATTCCTGTGGGAATAAGAAAAGCAACCCAGCCCTACCTCTGACTGAAACAGAGTAAAGGATGGTAGTTGGTTGGTAATATAACCGAACACTTAAAAACACTCACTTCCACTTTGAGGGTGTCAGGGTGCACCCAGTGAAGCAAGAATTCTCTCTTATTCTGTCCAAAGATCAGAAGGTATGGAGTTGAAAGGAGTGCAGGGTGACAGATAAACAAAGAGAAATAAGAGAAATTATTATTATGGTAGATGCAAAATCTATTGGGAATACAGTAGTTTTACCAATCATGGGTTAGTTAGGAAGATATTTATCTTCCTTCTAATGTACTTAGATCAAGGGTCACAAAGGAATATAGACAGGATGAATTCAGCCTGCTGACACTTTCCATTCTGGCACATGACATTTGAGTTTGTTTGATGTATTAGATGAGGAAACATAAATACAGTTCTCCGCTTCCTGAAGATTCACATTATTTTTCGTTTTATATTTACATTACCTTTCTGACTCTGGCAGCATTCTAGTTTGTGGCCTGGGAGCTTAGAACATGTTGTCTCTGAAAATTAATACCTATTCTTGGAAGGTGTGGGGGTGGGGGTGGGGTGAGGTGGGGGAGAGAGAAAGAGAAAGTGGAAAAAGAGAGGCAGAGAGAGACACACACAGAAAGAAAAGAATGACAGGACAGGAAAGCAACAACAGAATGCAGGTACTGAGCAGCAAACATCAGATAAATGTATGCAGCCATTAGCTGCAGCATTCACTGATATGGCAGCCTCTCAGTGGCCTTGACATTAGGTATTCACCATCTCCCTGACACCTCTAGGAGATTGGGACCCACTAGATCAAACACATTAGTAGAAACATATTGCTATAGATTGAATTGTATTTCCCCCAAATTCTTATTTTGAAAGCTTATCCTCCTATGTGACTATATTTGAAGAAGGTTTTTTTAGGTGGTAATTAAGGTTAAATGAGGTCATAAGGCTGAGGTACTAATTCAACAGGACTGGTGTCCTCGTTAACATAGAAAGAGAGAGAGTGATCTCTCTCTGTTCATGTGCATGCACTAAAAACAGGCCTTGTGAGGACACAGCAAGGAGGCCATCTGTAAGCCAAGAAGAGAGCCATCCCCAGAAACCAAACCCTGCTGGAATTCTAATCAAAATTTCAGCTCCCAGAACACTAAGAAAATAGATTTCTGTTCAAGTTACCCAGTCTATGGTATTTTGTTATGACAGCCTGAGCTGATTAATACTCATATTAGAAAGAAAGAAACATGGATTTCACAGTGAGGCAACCGCTACAGTAATAAGGTTTCCTCCCAGGTGATCAGAAAAAGGAGGTACCAGAGAGTTGTATATTGAGAAGAGGATAGCAAGAACAGAAAATGGGATATCTTAATGGGGTTTAACTTTGGGATGCTTTTCTCTTGTGCTCTAGGAAAGTCATATTTAGAGCAGTGATTGAAATTTCTCTATCCCCTTTTACGAAGAAATTGTCTGTAGTGACCTTACCTCTTAAGAAAAATCTAATAGACTTCTTTGGTGTTGTTTGTTGTTAGGAGAAATAAACATGTGAATGTTCTGCAACTTTTCTTCAGAGAGAGATGCAGACTATCAAAAAAGAAAGGAAATCAGAGAGAGAGGGAGGGATGGAGAGAGAGAGACAGAGAGACGTAATACACACTGACTCCCTGGCTAAATTTGGGATGATAGGGAGAGCATAAGTTATTGAGTAGCCACTGCCTGGTGGACAAAAGTAAAATGAATATGAAATAGCCCTTTGTTTCTCAAGCTAAGAATAGAGAGGTAACCTCAATGAGTCCTAAAGGGCTTGCTGAAACTGGAATTTGAGTAACTTATGTAGCATTATATGAAGTAATTAGACTCAACACTACTTTGCAATCCTAAGTCCTCAGCCTCTATTTCCAAAACAGAGATAATACACAGACATACCTGGAGTGAATGTTCTTCTGCCATATACTTTTAGACTGATAATGGGTCATACCAAGAGAATAGAAGGGATTCAAAGACAAATCGTCACACAGTCTTTTGCAATGGCTGGCCCTGTAGAGGGTGTGGAGATGAGAATGTGGTCAGGGCATTTGAAAAGTACATCTGTCTCAGCCCTGATGTTTCTGGCATACATATGTGCAAAGTATGACTCGGCGTATAGGTTAGATTTTACTGTATTTCTAGGCCCCTATACTCAGTGTATACTGTACATTGTATTAGGAGTGAAAATAAGTGTAATGCTATTTTGTTTTGTAAAAGATCTGCATTTATGTCTGTAGAGTATGTACTGAGAATATAGATAATAAAATATTAAGTCAGCATTAGCTACAAGACTATGATAAGGTTTCCATGAGAAATGAAATAATAATGTCTTGCATGTGTATTACACTTGATAAATTATCACAGATGATCACATTTAATCTTCACAATAGCCCTTTAATCTAGGTGAAATAAATATTATACTGTTTTTGCAAGTCCATCTAATTTGTAGATTAAAGTTTAGAAAGTAAATCAACAAGAACTTAGTGAGTACAAGTTCGATGCTTCATCCACCATGCCACAGCTGTTCTGCTAGAGTAATTTTCTAAATCTGTTATTGAAATATTTAAATTAAATTAACTTTTTATAATTTACCAGTACAGGTCCTTTTACTTTGCTCACAAATTTAATTGTAACAAAGAATATGAACTTACTATTTTCACTGGGTCATTAGATATTACAACATTTAGCATTATATTTTAGGATTGATCAAATATTTATTTTTGAAACCAAGAATACTTGGAGACATTTACAAGGCCATGTGTGTATTAGTTGATAGTTCCTTACAAGTGAAATCCTTGTCTTTGGTATATTTTTAATCTGAGCACAGCATACAATGCCTGGCACATAGTAAGCATTGACTAAGCATTTAGTTAATTGAAGAGAAGGCCATAAAGTACAACATTCAAGAAGTTAAAGGCATGACTTCAGATTATAAGCATTATAGTATTCCAGATAAAAATAAATTCAAAACAATACCAGAGAATACATAATCATTAAGCTATATATTTGAAAACATCTTTTCCTTTCCTTTAAAGTCTCAAGTTGAAAATCCTCTACAGGATAAAATCCTATTGAAAATCTAGGTTGGGTTTGATTTTTGTTACGTATTGTTTTCCAGTGGACAGTGAGTTTCTTAATACAGAGAACTGTGATGTATCTGTAGGTACAGATTGGGCTTCCCTGCACTGTATTCCCACAGCAAAATTGACTTCCCCCCACAGGTTACACTATAGACTAAATGCACATATGAATTTCCCACTGGACTACAATTCCAAAAGACAGGTGCTGACAATTGATGTGTCATTATTGTCTTTCTTGTATGTATCTTGCAATAAACACTTAATAAATATTTATTTACTATCAAAATTATAAAAATAGTAATACAGAAAATTTGCAGTTTATATAATCTCATAAATAGTGTATACCAAAGGTAAATCAGTACCTTACAACATTTATTGAACCATTATTCTGTGTAGAAAATTGAGTCATATACTTGGAGACAAAAAATATTTTATAATGAAGTTAAAATAAAGCATATGAAGTTACTTAAAAGGTTTATTTGACCAGATGTTTTGGCATCTGCTAAACATAATGTGAATAGATTTTTTTATCCACTTTCAACAGAAACTGGCTAGAGAAAAAAAATGTCTCAAATAAATTATTTTCAGCTTCTAGAGCTGTATTTGTGTTTATATCCAGTTACATGCTGCGATTCACTCAGTTATTCCTGGGGCATTCTTTACTCAGAATCTGAAAATACTTCTTCCTTGTTCGTATGCCTTTTTCCTTCCCCTCAAATCTCAAGACAAGAAAACAGAATGCAAAAGAAAAAACTTATATTGAGGCACAGAGTTTCACTTTTGAAAGGAAAGTAAGCAAAATACTGGTAATACGTGAGCCATGTCTCCCTATTTGTAGTTTGATTAGAGCTCCAGGCTCCCTAAACTCAGGGAAGAGAAGTCCATTGGGGTCTCCTCCTTATGTTGGGCATGACCCCTACCTCAGGCATATCAACAATGTCCAATGTGAGAGCTGAACCTATGTTATCCATTGATTAAATGTCTCATTTGAAGGCTGGAAAGAAAATAAATTAAACTGGTGTTTAGAGATAGAAAAATAAATCAATGATGGTCGATATACTAACATCACACAATGCTCTTTACAATTTTACAGAAGAAAAGTAACAAATTTACTAAATACAAGAAAAAGTCTTAACCATAATTGTTACACAGTTATCTGAAGCAGACACCAAGATTTGTAAAATCTCTAGATTTTTGGTAATTTAGACTTAAAATAGCTAAATAAATCTCTTTGAATGACCAAACCTCAAAATATTTGTAAGTTTTTTTTCTTTGTTGTTCGTTAGAATTTTCAGTCTTATATTGCTGTTTTGGCCTCTCACTGAAGTTACTAAGATAGTTTCCCAGCTGGTCTCCATGTTGCTAGTTTCTCAATTACCGAATGTCTCAAATAAAGTTTACAGAATAATTCAACATCAAATTTAAGAAAAAAATATTTGTTCCAGTGGCCACTTCTAGGATAGTGAGAAAGGAACTGTAGTGCTGGACAGCCTGAAGTTCTGAGGAGACATCTCTGAGGATACAAAAAGAAAAGGCATGAGCAGCTAAAATGTAGAAATGCATCTTTGGAAGTGGTCTAAGTGCTCATTCTTAGAGTAAAGATAAAGCAATAGGAAACAGAAAATACTGTAAAAGTTCTCTTTGTCACAGGAGGGGTGTCTGAAATGATAGAATAAGAATTAGAACATGGACTAAAGAATCCCCTGAGAAAATATTTGTCATTCAAAAAAGTTTCTGAATATAGCATAATGACTACATTGTGAATTATTTTCCTGTCTGTCTCTTTAGGATTTGGTCTGACTGTCAGGGTGAGAGTAAGCACACCACAAAAAAGCTATTTCACTGACATAACCTGAAGGGGTGTGAAAGAGAATGATATCTGCAATTCCTGAAATTGCCTAGTGCAAACACAGTCACCCAGGAGCAGGTGGCTGGATTTTTGGCCAAAAGAGAAAAATGAGCTTTGAGTGAATAAACTACAGTAGATGTGGCAGAAAATGGTGACACTATTACAGGAAAACCAAGAGGATTCACTTATAAAACCTATGCAAGAAGTACCATTCAAAAGAAAGACTTGGGGGCAATTGAGGTGTGGGGATTTCTTCATTTCTGAAACTATATTTTGTAAGAGGTTTCATTCCCCCTTCAGCAGTGCAATCTGTTCATGCAACTCTAGGATTTATAGTTCTATCCCTGATTTGTAAGATGCATTTTCAATTGTGTAATAACTACTATACTTGGATAACCTACATGGACCTTGAGCAAACCCAAATTTATTACTTTGGCTTCAAAATCAGCAACTCTTGTTGACTTGCATGTTTTGATTAATGGAACTTGTGATCTCTCGCTTATACAGAATTAAACCTCTGAGATATGTTTGACTTTTTTTCACATCTACCTGATACATTGAAAAATCCTTAATTACCTTTAACTGCCATATTCTGCTTTCCATGTTTACATCTACAACCATTTTTTAGTTACCTTTATTGAGAATGACAATAGCTATTAGTATTTGGTGAGTGCTTACTAGGTGCTTACTAAAGCATGAAAAGCCTTTGATGACTATTCTTAGGTAATCCTCATAACAAATATAAAAAATAGTCAAAATTATAGTCACTGTTTTCCAGAATAGTGGAAAATAGTACTCAAAAAGAATTAATTATTTGCTTGAAGTCACTAAGACAATAAAAAATCAAGCCAGGAGTTGACCAATAACAGTGTAGCCACAGAGCCCAAAGTCTAACACATGCACTCATCTGACTTCCACAGAGATATTTGTTACTATACAGAAGAACAGTTTGTTAGACTCCTACGTGAATCCTGCCCTCCAACTGAAAGTCACACGTAACACTAATTTATCCTAAACATTGCTGTAAGAAATATCTTGCAAAACCTCAGTTATATCAGCTTCACAGTAAACTTTTAATAGCTGTTCATTGCCTTCACAATTAAGCAAAACTGCCCCCTTTGCAATTTCAGACCTTTTGTTTCTTACACACTATCTACAGTGCTCACCCTATTGCCTTCTTTTTTTCTGTGTAATAATTCCTAAGCAATTTCTGTTGTCTGATACCATAATTTATATCAACATGAGTAGTTTTTTTTACCTTGATTGCCATCTTATTGATTTACTACTTTGTCATTAAAAATTATTTGAAATAGTGTCTTCATGATTAATATATTTCCAAGCAAACCTTTGTAGTGGGGCATTAGGTCTCTTGGTCCCCCATCGTACTTGGTCTGTAAATCACTAAAAAGCCTTATCTTACTCTCATGATAGTTAAACTACATATGGGTACAATTATATTTATCAGAGAAGAAATTCCCCTAACATTGGAACTTAGTTCCACTAATACTACTCATTTTTTCCACAATGATTAATTAATTGGCTAATTAACTGTATATTGAATTGGGCTGAAGTAGGGACAGAAGGGGTTAGGAGAAGTGTTCAATGTGGAAAATAACTAAGCACAGGGAAGAGCAAAGGCCCAAAGGAAACAGTAAAATTTAAAGGAATGGGGAGTGTAAGTGACATATAAACTCCAAATTCAGGCATGAGCAGACCACAGATGCAGGCCTATCCTGGAAGGGTCAAGGGCAATATCATATCTACATATGCAATTGTAGATATGATATTGCAAGAAAATTGGAAAAAAAATAGAATTTCTAGGATGTTTCATGGCAGTACAGAAAGTGTTAGGACAGAGATATTTTAAAGAGGGGGGAAAAACAAACATGTATGTGAGAATCACACAAATTTCATAAATGGGCAACAAAGCCGTCATCTGGGACTAAAGAAGAAAGAGCAAGCTGATGCTTGAAGAACAACAATGTCTCCTGTGGGGCAGAAGACAAGAATCCAACAAAAATAAATGAAAATATTTATCTGCATCACTAAGACTCCAGTGAAAGAGAGGTAGTATGAATTCTAATGAGCATAGTGAGCATGACTTTCTTACTTTTATACACAAAGCTTAGACAGATGTCTAGGTAATTAAGAAACAGTAAGTTCTCATATAGCACCATCAAAAACATTGCATAGAAACAATTAAAATAAATATAGTTTTTTTTTTCATTTTTTTATTTAAAAAAAACTTTTCCAGTAGTTTTAGTTTCACTGCAAAACAGTGGCAAGTACACAAGGTTCATATCCATGGCTTCATCCAGGATCGATATCCTGTATCTCAGTGGTACATTTGTTACAACCAATGAACCTACATACTGACATTTTATTATACCTAAAGACCATAGTTTACATTAGGTGCATTCTTAGTGTTTACATTCTGTGGGTTTTGACAAATGTATAATGAAATGTATCCACCATTATAGTACCATATAGAATAGTTTCACTGCCCTAAAAATCATCTGTACTCCACCTACTCATTCCTTCCATCTTCCTCCCAATCGCTGGGTAACCGGTGACCTATTTACTATCTCGGCACTTTTTCCTTTTCCAGACATCATATAATGGTTGAAATTATGTAATATACAGCCTTTTCAGATTGGCTTATTTCACCTATTAATGTGCTATGAAGGTTCCTCCATGCCCTTTCATGGCTTGTTAGCTCATTTATTTATAGTGCTGAGTAATATTTCATTGTATGAATATACCAGTTTATTTACCCATTTTACTGAAAGACATCTTGGCTGCTTTGAAGTTTCGACACTTATGAATAAATCCACTCTAAAACTCCTATGCACGTTTTTATGTGGATATAAATTTTTCAAATCATTTGGGTAAATACCAAGGAGAACAATAGCTGGATCATGAGGTAAGAGTATGGTTAGTAAGCTTTAAGTAACTTGTCTTATAAAGCAGCTGTATTATTTTGCATTCCACCAACAATGGATGGGAGTTCCCATTACTCCACATCTTTGCTAGCATTTGATGTTGTCAGTGCCTTAGATTTTCCCCATTTGAATAGTTGTGTAGTGACATCTTATTGCTGTATTAATTTGCATTTTTCTAATGACGTGATGTTTGCATACAAATTTTTAACACATAATCTGTGTGTGCATGTGCATATATATGTATATGCCATCAATTTTGGCACTATATAGTTCTTAGTTTTACGAAAGAGCAGTATTTTATAGAGTTAAGGCACACGTGTATAAAGATGTATATTAATTGAACATATAATTCATATGTTTAATTGAACATAATATATGCCTAATACTCTACATATATTAATTAAATACCAAGTACAGATGAGAGGAGAAAGTAATGAATAAAGTGACACTTTTTCTTTAAACAGTCATATGTTAATATTCAAATTCAGCTAATTTTAATAAAACGAAATATATTTGACTAAGATCACTTCAAATCGATTAAAATGTTACAGTTTTTCCAGAATATCAGCTAAATTAATGATGACAATTTCCACCTTAATATGGATCCCCTTGATTGTTTTCTTCTATTTTATTTTTATAACACTATAAATATCTGTACTTTTTATAAAACTATTTTTCTGTATTACACGGTTATCTCTTTTCCTAAATAATCCTCACCCATGCATATAACAAATACCATTCAGAGAGTCCTATTAAAGTCTTATCATCATCAAATATACATTTGTAAGTGGTTATCTATATTTGAAATGATCACTCAGACTCTAAAGTCTCGTTCTCTTCTTTATCATGGCTCTAATTGGATATAACTGGATTGAATATTAGGATTTGTCTTAGATTAAGCTACTCAGAAGCAGTGCCTTGACAAGAATTAATGTGCAAGTTATTACATACTAAGGGAATGGTGGAAGCAGAATAAAAAAGATGAAGCAGGCAAGGGTGCAGTTTTAAGAAAAATCTGGCCAAGGCTTTTCCTTTTGGGTTAAATCATTTCTATTCCATCCTCTTATTTCTATATTTCCCTGTCTGCCTCTTATTTTTCCTTGTCTGTCTCTTTAACTTTACATTTTTCAGCATTCAGCTTTTGCAATCTAGCTTATAGGGATACAATTGCAAGACAAATTTTTTTTTTTTTTGAGCACTAAATCATTTCATAACCGTGCCTCCCTATCCAACACTGGCTTGGAATCCCAGTATCTCTCCCATCCTGGCATATTTGAGACTCATCTGTTCAAGTCTAATTTGCTCAGAAAATGATGAGATTCCCAGATTTTACTCTGACAGTGTTTATGCAAGAACACATAGACATCATTAAATAATTAACTTAGCAATTGGTTTTTATTTTTCACTTTTCCTTTTTAATGATAAATAAAACTGGATGAAATATTAGGATTTGTCTTAAGCTGTTCAAAAGCAGTGCATTAACAAGAATTAATGTACAAGTTATTAAACACTAAGTGAATGGTGGAAACAGAATAAAAAGATGAGGCAGGCCATGGTGCAATTTCAAGCAAAATTCTGCCAAACCTTTCCTTTTTGGGTTAAATCATTTTCATGCCATCCTCTTACTTTTATGTTGCCCCGTCTGCCTTTTCTTTTTTCTTGTCCTTTTGTATAACTTGAAATTTTACTTTTTTGGGTGTTCAGCTTTTGCAATCTAGCCTATAGGGATACAATTGTAAGAAAAACATTTTTTTTTCAAATATAGTAAAACACAGACAAAAATAAAATTTAAAAAATTTTAAAATTTCAGATAGTTTTAGGTTATTTCTGGGAGGGGAGGCTAACTGAGATCAGGTGGACTATAAATGCCTAACTTGGAATATCTTTGAATGGGATGTAACTACAAACAGACAAGATATGGAATAGGGTCTTTCATGCAGAAGGCACTAGGCAAATGCCCAAGAAGAAAACAAATTTGCTTTATTTAAGGAGGAGAAAGTAGACCTATTTCGCTGTGGCAAAGGAAAGAGGTCTCAGATATTTATGAAAGCAAATTCCTGTATGGTCTTATAGCCATGGCAAAAAAATTAAATTTTTTAAAAGGCGATGGGATGCCACTAAAGGTGTTCACTTTTGTTTTTTAATCTTGTTATGTTTGTTGTATGGAAAGTAAACTGTATAAGGCGAGTGTAGCTGCAGGGAGGATCATATTTGAGATAATGTAAGGAAGAAATATTGATGACTTAGATTCGAGTGTTAGTTGCAGTTGTAAAAGGTTCTCACAAAGAAACCTTTTCAACTTGGTTTTCTTCTTTCTGTCCAGGCTTATAACCCTATATTTTTTTTACTGTAAAACTATTTTAAACAGTTGTTCTGCAATATAAAATATGTAGCTTGAATAATTATTTAGCATGGAAGCATTCCAATACCAGCAGACTTGTTCTGGCAATAAATAGATTCTCTATTTTTCAAAAAATAGTTCTTTGCTTTTTTCAGGGTTTGTGTCATGCTCATTTATTCCAGTCCCTATGAGGATTTCTAACCCTTTATCCCATACTAAGTACCGAGGCAGTGTATTAGCTTTCTACGGTTGCCGTAGCAAAATACCAGAGACTGGGTGGCTTAAGCAATAGAAATTTATGTTCTCATGGTTCTGGAATCTGGAAGTCCAAGAGAAAAGTGTTGTCAGATTTAGCTTCTTCTAAGGTTTCTCTCCTTGGCTTGCAGATAGCCAGCTTCCTGCTGTGTCCTCACATGGCCATTTCTCTCTGCATACATACCTCTGGTGTTTCTTTGTATGTTCAAAATTAATCTTCTCGTAAGGATGCCAGTCATATTGGATTAAGACCTACCCCCAATAGCCTCATTTTAACTTAATCACCTCTTTAAAGGCCCTAATCTCCAAATAGATTCACGTTCTGAGGTACTGTGGATAGAGATTCAACATATGTATTTTGGGGGGACACAATTCAGTCCATAATAGGGAGCCTGTTCTTATACTAACTACCTGGATCTGTGCCCATTGCCTATTGGCAGATCCTTTGATGCCAAACATTATCTAGATTTTTTTTCTCCAGTAAACCTATGTCTTACCTGTACATTGACTTTTTCTACTACTTTATTCTTTTCACACTGTCATTCCACAGCCTATCCAAGGTAGGTATCTAAGCATCAAATCCTATTTGCTGTTAAGGTCTGAAATACATTATTAATTATTTTTATATGATATCTGCTCTATGTAGAAACTTTCTGATACTTTGAAACTTAATTTTGTAAAAAGGATGACTTTGCCTCATTTAAAGTTGAAGTTAATAGGAAAAAAATGCATAGACGTTTCTATTACATCAGTGATGCAGTATATAAACTTATTTTCAAAGAGTCACTTAAATGAAATAGAGGGAATAGAGGTCGACTTGCTGAAGAATGAGAAATGACTGCGAAATAAAGAGTTCAAAACAGAATTCTTTGTAGATGCTGCTCTTTGAAGCAAGAGATGTTAGTAGCTGGAGCATTTGGGCCTTCTAAGGATGTTTGTTAATTTTTTTCTAATATTCCTTAATTTAATCCATATTCATTGAGTGTCTGCTACATGTCAGACACTGGAATACTGTGGTGGATGTAACAGAATGGCTTATGGGCTTGCCATCATGGAATTTAGTCAGAGTGGAAGGTGAGACAGAATAAACAGGTAGGCAAAATGTGAGATGGTCATAAGTGCCATGGAGAAAAATAAAGTAAGAAAGCAGAAAAGAAAGTAGAAAGGCATGGTGCAATTTTCAACAAAGTGATCAGAGACAGCTTCTCTAATAAAGTGACTTTCAAGCAAAGACTTAAATGAAGTGAGGGCCTGAGTCATATTGAGATCTAAGGGAAGCATGTTTCCAGCTGAATAAATACTCAGATGTTTAAATGCTGATGAAAAACAGCCAGTGCCAAGTGAGAAGTGGAAGATCCAGAAAAGCAAAATAATTGAGAGAGTAAGGTACCTGATGAGATGAAAATTGACGGGAAACTGTAACAGTAATCAGATGGACTGGCCTTAGAGAGAAGACACAGAATAAGAGCTTAGATTCAATTTCATTATAATAACAAGTAACTCTTGTGGATTGCTTCCCATGTTTCAAACACTGCTCTAAATATTTGACATACTTACTCATTTATTCCTCATAACAACACCCTAAGGTACTAGTTATTCCCATGTTACTAATCAGGAAACTGAGGTCCCATGAGAAATTTGCCACAGGTCACAAGCTAATAAATGGTGGAATTACATGAATACCCAAACATTCTAGAAGTGATTAAACTATTGAGAAAATGCAATGAAAAGATGGAAGTAGTGTTGTGAGGGGTTAGATCTCAGTGAAGAGGGAAATAGAATGGGAAAGGATAGCAAGAATCTGGGCTTTGTGAGTAAATAAAAAATTTTATAATTATTATTTTTCTACTCCAGACAAAGGGATACTGTGATGAATAAAAAAACTGTCATAAGAACTTATCATCATAAAATTTATTCAAAATTGGAGAAAATAAGAGAGAGCTAACAAGTAAATAAGCAAAACTTCACCTATTTTCTATTCTGTTCTTTTTCTCTATAAGTTATTGAGGTACAGGTGGTATATGGTTACATGGCTAATTTCTTTAGTGGTGATTTGTGAGATCCTGGTGCACTCATCATCCGAACAGTATACACTCCACCGTATTTGTTGTCTTTTTTCCTTTTCCTCTCTCCCGCTCTTCCAAGTCCCCCCAATCCATTGTATCATTCTTATGCCTTTGCATCCTCATAGCTTAGCTCCCACATACCGGTAAGAACATTCAATGTTTGGTTTTCTGTTTCTGAGTTACTTCACTTAGAATAATAGTCTCCAATCTCATCTAGGTCATTGCAAATGCTGTTGATTCATTCCTTTTTTGTCTGAGTAGTGTGTGTGTGTGTGTGTGTGTATATAATTATTTTTTTTATATTACAGACAAATGTAATAGTTTTTCATTTTATATATATATATATATATATATATATATATATATATATATATATATATATCTCAATCACAGATATATATTTCATATATATAATAAACATATATATTTCACAGTTTCTTTATCCACTCACTAATCAATGGGCATTTGGGTTGGTTCCACCACTTTGCAGTTGTGAATTGTGCTGCTATAAACATGTGTGTGCAAGTATCTTTTTTGAATAATGCCCTCTTTTTTCCTGAGTGGATATCCAGTAGTAGGATTGCTGGATCAAATGGTAGTTCTACTTTTAGTTCTTTAAGGAATCTCCACACTGTTTTTCATAGTGGCTGTACTAGTTTAAATTCCCACCAGCAGTGTAGAAGTGTTCCCTGATTGCTGTATATGTGCCAACATCTACTGTTTTATGATTTTTTTACTATGGCCATGCTTATGGCAGTAGGGTATTATTGTATTGTGGTTTTGATTTGCATTTCTTTGATCAGTAGTGATTTTGCGCAATTTTTCATATGTTGGTTGGCCATTTGTATATCTTCTTTTCAGAATTGTCTATACATGTCCTTAGCCCACTTTTTGTAGGAATTGTTTGTTGTTTTCCTTACTGATTTGTTTGAGTTTGTTGTAGATTCTGGATATTAGTCCTTTGTCAGATATATAGATTGTAAAGATTTTCTGCCACTCTGTAGGTTGTCTGTCTACTCTGCTGACTATTTGTTTTGCCTTGCAAAAGCTCTTTAGTTTAATTAGGTCTCAGCTATTTATCTTTCTTTTTATTGCATTTGCTTTTGGGTTTTTGGTCGTGAAATCCTTCCTTAAGCCAATATCTAGAAGGGTTTTTTCCAATGTCATATTCTAGAATTTTTATAGTTTCATGTCTTAGGTTTAAGTCTCTAATACATCTTGAGTTGATTTTTGTATAAGGTGAGAGATGAGGATCCAGTTTCATTCTCCTACATGTGGCTAGCCAATTATCCCAGCACCATTTCTTGAAAAGG
>CAUYLG010009329.1:0-33401 GCA_963573385.1 Cacajao melanocephalus
GCCATCAGAAGGAAGGAGGGAAGGAAGGAAGGAGGGAAGGAGGAAGGGAAGGAGGGAAGGAGGGAAGGAGGGAAGGAGGGAAGGAGGGAAGGAGGGAAGGAGGGAAGGAGGGAAGGGGGAACGGGGGAAGGAGGGAAGGAAGGAGGGAAGGAGGGGAAGGACAGAAGGAGGGAAGGAGGGAAGGAAGGGGAGGAAAGGAGGAAAGGAAAGAAAAGACTTTCCAACAATCACAGCAATTCAGAGGCTAGGATGGTCAGTCTGAGACAGTGTGCTTCTTTGCTCATTCATTCATTCACTGAGTGAATGTTGATCATCTGTTATGTAGACATCACTGCTTTAGCTGCCGGACATCCAGCAATGAACAAAACAGACTAAAAAGACTTGCCTTCATTGAATGTACAGTCTAAGGACCAAGTTTCAGGGGCTTGGGGGATGGTAGAGACAGACAAGGAACAAATAAATAAAATCTACAGCATGTTAGATGGCAGGGTTGCTAGATTTAGCAAATGAAAATACAGGATGCCCAGCCAAATTTGAATTTCAGGTACAGTGAATTTTTTTTTCAGGATAAGTATATTCCATGCCATATTTGGGATGTACTTATGCTAAAAATACTTCTCCATTATTTGTGTGAAATGCAAATTTAACTGGGCAGTCCTGTACTTTATCTGGCAACCCCATTTGAGGGAAATAAGGTTGTGGGGAAAAATAAAGCAGGAAAAGGAATAGGAAATGGGGGGTGGGGGTGGTGAAACTGTAAATAGGATTATTAGAGAGAGCTTCACTGAGGTGATATTTGAGCAAAGACGAGATAGGCAATAGCAATAATCTAATGTATTCAAAGAACAGCAAGAACATGGGAGAAGAATGAGAGGGAAACAGGTTGAGAAGTAATCCCAGGCCAGATCACCTAGGGCCTATAAAGCCATCTAAGGACTAGAGCTTTTATTTTGAAGGAGGTGGGAATCTCCTGGCACATGGGACTGGTCTTTTTTTTTTTAAGAGATAGGTTCTCACTTGTCACCCAGACTGGAGTGCAGTGGTGTGATCATAGGTCACTGCAGCCTGTAAAAAGACAAATAGAAATTTGTCTTTTTAAAGGGGTAATCCTGGGTGCTGTATTGAGCACAACCCAAGTGGGGTTGGGAGAAGGGCAGTGAGGCCTTTAGGAGGCTTCTGCAGTCAAGGAGGCAAGAACCAGGGCTAACTTGGACCAGGTGGTGATTAGCAGGTGGCGATAAGCAAGCAGAATCTAAATGTGTATTGAAGGTAACACCAAAAGCATTTGCTGTAGCCTGGGCAGCATAGTGAGACCCCATCTCTAGAAAAAATTTTAAAAAATTAACCAGGCGTAGTGGCACATGCCTGTAGTCCCAGCTACTTGGGTGGCTAAGGCAAGAGGATCACTTGAGCCAGGAAGTTGAAACTGCAGTTAACCTGATCGCACCACTGCACTCCAGCTTGGGTAACAGTGTAAGGCTCTGAAAGAAAGAGAGAAAAGAGAAAGAAAGAGAGAAAGGGAGGAAGGGAGAAAGGGAGGGAGGGAAGAAAGAAGGAAGGGAGGGAGGGAGGGAGGAAAGAAGGAGAAAAGAGAAGAGAAGATACAAGATAAAAGCAATTGCTAAAGGATTCAATGTGGAATGTAAGAGAAAAAGGGGAGTCAGAGATGACTCCCAAATTTTGGTGTGAGAAGCTGGGAGAACGGAGTTGCCATTTGCCTAAGTAGAGGAGCATTTATGAAGAATAGATGAGAGGGTGTTTATAGTTTGGGGGTCTGAGGAGCAGAAAATCTTTTGATAGGTTAGGATTGAGAAGTTTATCAGGCATGCAAGTGGAGATATTGATTGCAATTTGGATATTAATGACTAGAGCTGAAGGAAGACTGATACCTGAGAGATCCCCTAGGATTGAATCTGTGCAGAAGAAAAAGTCCAAAGGATGCCCACCCCACCACCCCAGGGCACTCCAGCATCTGGAGATCAGGGAGATGGGAAGGAAGGGCTGGGAAAATGGCAAATGTGAAATAAAAATCCAGGTTAGATGTTTTAAATCCTGTTCAGTCCTGGGTGAATATGGTGCTGGAGAGACGTGGCTTCATTTTTAGTTCTCCTGGTGAGCACAAGTACGGCAAGGGAGAGCAGCATCTCTGATGCTAACATCACCCGTAACGTCCATTTCTATCATTGCGCTCTCTCTTGTATCTGCCTGTGTATCTGCTTTACCCAATTACAATGTGATATTCCACAGCAAGGACTATGTCTTGTTTATTCACAGTTTGCATTTCCAGCCCCTAGCAGAGCACCAGGCACCGTAGAAGGCATTCAATAAATATTTGTTGAATGGAAGGCTAATTATACCACTCCGGGACTTTGAGTTTATTATCCTACTATAGATAAGGCTCCCTGGGGTGATCATGTAACTTATTGTCCAAATGAGATCCTTTTGAGAGTGAAAGGGAACACTACAAATAATTTTACTGGGACACCAGTTGTAACGCAGAGCTGTTTTGGCAAAGGTGGGGCATATGATCACCCTAAGAATAGCTCTAATCAATGAAGCTTCCATGGCTGAATAGCCCAGCTACCAGGTAAATAACAATGGAAAAGTGTTACGCACGGTGTGCTTTGCAGAGTAGGCCTCAATAATTATTGGTGGAACCTGAATCTAACTGTATCATATTCCCTTTGAAGGCCATGGGCTCTTCAGTGTGACCCTGGGGGATAGGAATTCCTTGGATAACTCTGTCCATAGCAGTCCTGACATGTGTGCTTTTGCACTGATCTCCAAGGTCTTGAAACCTCTATGCAAGAGAACTGCTATTGGCCCACCTGCTTGCCTTCCCCACCCTCTGACTGGCAGCCTCCCATCGAGTGCAAGCCTGGGGAATCAAAGATATGAGGAAGCCTCCTCTAAAGCAGCCCCCTCAGTCTCTGTACCCTTATCCCATTTCATTCTTCAAAGCACTTATCACTATGTGACATTTAGAGTATATACTATTTGTTTGTGGTCGGCCCCTCTATTTCAAATGTGGACTCCTCTATGATGGAATTAAGTCTGTCTTGATCTATTTCACCACTGTATCTCCTGACTCCTTTCGATGTAGAAGCAGGCAGTAAATAAATATTTGTATGAAAGAATGAATCAATCAATCAATGCTTGACACAGAATGCTTTTCTGGGAAAAGGAGGTCCTATTTTGTCTAAGATCTATGCCAGATATCCTCTTCATCATTGAAGAAATTTTAAGGTACTATGGAGGAATAGAATGACCTGGTTTCAGCTGTAATTTCTGTGCTGATTTGTGTGCATGGTGATGATCTTTATGAAGTCACAAGGGAGCTAACCCCGTCACTTTGGGATGCTGAGGCAGGAGGATCACTTGAGGCCAGGAGTTCTAGACCAGCCTGGGCAACGTAGTAAGACGCCATCTCTACAAAGTAAATTTTTTTTTTAAGTAGCTGTGCATGGTGGTGTGAACTTGTAGTCCCAGCCACTCTAGGTTCTGAGGCAGGAGGATCACTTGAGCCCAGGAGTTCGAGGCTGCAGTGAGCCATGATCGCATCACTGCATTCTAGCCTAAGTGACAGAGCAAGACCCTGTTTCTAAAAACAAAGAAAAAAAAACAAGGGAGCTGGAAAACTGAGGGATGCTGTAGGAGTCTGCAGCCCACTAATTGATTATGTGTATTAATCGGATAGGCTAATTGTTGTAACCACCCTCTAATCTTGGTGGTTTTGCATGATCAAGGTTGATTGCTCACTCATACATACCACAGTGTGATTTCTGTGGCCAGGTGGTAGATTTCCTGGGTGGCCACTGAAGTTCCTCCTACCCTGTCACTATGCCATCCCCCAGGGCCTTGGAGGGCTCTGCTGGATCCTTTGTTTTCAACTGGACAAAGAGTAAAGAGAGAACATGGAAGGTTATTCAGGAGGTCCAGGGGCCCTGACTGAAGGCGGCCCACATGACTTCTGCCCACAGTGCATTGCCTGGTATCAGTACAAGGCCCCAGTGAGATGGAGCTGGATGGAAAATGTGGTCTTACTGTGTGTAGCAGGAGAGGGTTCTGGCTGAACACATAGGGCTGTCTCTGCCACGATACAACCAGACCAAACAGCAACTTCCCGTGATGTTCCCTGTGACAAGAGAGGTTCCCAGCACAATCGAGAAGGAGACAACAAACCAGAAGCCACTAGAAAGAAGAGAGGGACACCTTCCCTAAGGAGTCTGCGGCCTGCCTAATCTTGACCCAGGAATACAATCTCAGGGAAGCTGTCAGCATTGTTGCTGGTGCTGGAGCAGGTGTGGAATGGCTGAGTGATGCAAGGCTGCAAATCACTCGCTGCAGGTCAGCTGACCCAGCCAGAGTAACCAGAGTTGAGGCAAAGAAGCTGGCCGTGGCAGCGCCTGCCATTGGCTGCCTGCGGGACTTGCAGTGCGGCCTTCTCCTTGAGGACGCCCCATCGTCCATGAGCCTCTGTGTGTTTGGTGTCTGCCCCAGTCCCTACTTCCCACGTTCTCTTTCCAGAATGCCAAATCCTAGTCTGAGAGCCCCGTGGATCCCTGAAGAGTGTCCCTGTATCACTTCTGCCTGCCTTGTCTTCACTTCTCCAGGGAATGTTCCAGGGAGTTTTCTCAGCTTTAAGCTCTTACGTTGCTCTTTGCCCTGCTTGAAATGAGCTCCCAGGAGGAGTTGCCCTGGGCTCTGCAGAGGCTGGGAGGGGCAGGAAGGGGAAACAGGGCTGCTTTTCAGCAAGCCCAAGCCTTGCCTTCATGCTACAGCTTCATTATTTTGTTTGACAAGGATTCCCAGAATAGCGAACAGCTAGACACACCCGTATTTAAATGTTAACACCAAAGCGCATTCCAAACAAGAAATCGAATTGTATTTCTGTTTTGATGGCTTGGATAATCCACACTTGAGCTTTTCTCTATTCATGTGGATAAAGAGGAGTTGGCCAGGCCCAGATCTCTGACAACATGGCTGTGGAATTGTGACTAAATGTCCTCTGCCTGCTCCCTCTCTTGTTTGTAACCCGTCTTAGTTTTTCTCCGCTGAAAAGACCACTTTCTCCCCAAATTGCTGAAATGGTAGAGTTGTTGCTTTTCCCTCGGGTATGGGACTTGACAGCTTCCGAAAGCTGAGCCTTGTGGAGGAAAAGGCTCAGATGATGGATGGGGTAAAGTGGCTTTGTGTGGAAAGTGGCGTTGGGTGGCTCTGAGTGCTGGTGACAGTGGAGCAGGTGCCTCGAGGTAGGAGTGGAGGCAGGCAGGATGCTACAGCATTGGGCGTTGGGTGGAAGGCACAAGGCAGGAGGAATTCAAGACCAAAGGAAGGTAAGAGCTCTGAAGGCAATCCAGTGTTCGCCAAGTGGCTCAGTGGAGCCTTCCAGCCTCGCTAACAGTTGATGCTTTTTGTACCTTTCCTCCAAATCACATCAATCCTTATTAAGCAACTGGAGACATTTTAGAAAAATCCACAAGGAAGAGAAAAAACGGAAAAGCAATATGAGGTTGATGTGACCTTCCCAGCAAAAAGTGCTGGGAGAAAAACGGAGGCTTGTTGAGTTTAGTCCAGTAGATCAGGGCTGCTCAAAGATTAATGTGGACAGAAGATTGGCTCTGACCCCTAAAACTCTCCCCTTCCAGCTCCCTTCCCATCTCATTTCAAAAAAGAAAGTACCGTCTCTGAGGGTTTAGTGTCCTGGGTGTCTAGACCTCTTCCGATGAAACAATAGATCATATGAGAGTATGCGGTGTAGTAAGGCAGAATGCGACTTTCTGCCCTGTTGTTGGGATTGGACACGCATGGACGTTTATCGGTATTGCTGTATATGTGTATGTGGATGGATGTGTGTTATGCCTGTATAAGAAACCACCTTTTCAGAGGCTCAATCCTGTTAGTTAATCTACCTGTCCTGGATAACTTAAAATATGGTTCCTTGATAATGTCAAAACTAATCTTCAAACTCCACTTAAAAGTCAGCAGTGTTTCCGGGTGTGATGGCTCACACTTGTAATCCTGGCACTTTGGGAGGCTGAGGCATGTGGATCATTTGAGGTCAGGAGTTCCAGAGCAGCATGGCCAGCATGGTGAAAACCATCTCTATTAAAAATACAAAAATTAGCCAGGCATGGTGGTGCATGCCTGTAATTCCAGCTACTAGGGAGGCCGAGGCACAAGAATCACTTGAACTCGGGAGGTGGAGGTTGTAGTGAGCTGAGATCGCACCACTGCACTCCAACCTGAGTGATGGAGTGAGACTCTGTGTCAAAAAAGAAAAGGTAAAAAATAAAATAAATTAGCCAGGCATGGTGGCACACATCTGTGATTCCAGCTAGTCAGGAGGCTGAGGCAAGAGTATTGCTTGTGCCCAGGAGGTCAAGGCTGCAGTGAGCCATGATCGTGCTACTGCACTCCAGCCTGGGTGACAGAGCCAGACCCTGTCTCAAAAAAAAAAAAAAAAAAAAAAAGAACCGAGTGTTATATCAATTTTACAACAATTTTGGCTGATATGAAACACATACACAACACACTCAAAAGATAAAGCTAAACCTCTTCTGATTGCACAGGTATTTATCAACCTGAGATAGCATTTTCTGCATCTAGCTTTGCTCAACAGATCCTGCTATTTCTATATTATTAAGGAAGAGATCATTTAAAAGGTAGCCATGATGTGAGTCTAAATGTTACCTAAATAAATGAAGTGACAGTTTAGCCCCCAATATCTTTGAAACCAACAGCTCCATCTTCTTCTCCTTTTAAACTTACTGCTGAAATTAATGAAAAGTAGGAGAATTGACTAATTTGGCTTTGCTTTTCCTCCCATTCCCCATCAGTGTCTGATGGAGATGCTATAATTAGCAATGTAATGAGAATTGAAGGGTAAACAAGAAGAATTACTCCCAGAACACACATCAAGGGTTAGAAGACTGGAATAGGAAAACCAGCCTGAGATTAAAATATTTTCTCTGCCCAACCAAAGGGCATACATAACTAGAGTTCTATACACAGATTTTTCTAGGCAAAGACAAGGGAAAGAGTGTTGGCATTGCTTTCAGGAAACTGGTTTATGCCTAAACTCTCAACACCTGTTGCTTTGCAGAACTAGCGTGAAGGTTTGGTTCTCTGTTTATCTGGGATTCAAATAAGCAGAATTCTCAAATATTGAATCTATATTTTTCTGCACTTAATTTGTAAAAACAAACAATTGGCAAATACGCTGTTATTGGAATCTTATTTAAAAAAACAATTAGAATAGTTTTAAAAGATTTAGAGGTAGATGGCTCTTTGCATACCTAATGTTAGTTCAGTCATCTTCATTTTATTCATGAAGAAAATGAGACTGAGAGAGGTCACATTGTTTCTTCTAAATGTCGGATAAAAGCCAAAATTCCCGAGATCCAGCCTAGTACTTTTTCCAGGGATTTCAATGACAAGGAAACTTTATTCTGCCTCTATCAGCAATACGGTATGGTAAGAACTGTTCTCCGTGGAGAGCCTGACTTCATAAAGAGAGCCTAACTGCTGAAGCGCTTCTGAATGTTTTACTTTTTCTCCCTAATCTATTTGCTGTTTTAAAAAGTAACTCTCTTTTCTCAGCTAGCTGGAATATTCAAACCTGATACCCCATCTCCCATCCATTGAGGATGAATGGAGATTCCCTGGACCTGCTACTCACTCTCAGGATTGACATTGCATGGCTTAGTTGATCTGTTCTTAGCAGAAAGCAACTTGTCCCTTAAAAGCTAGATCAGAAGGCAGGATGTCTAAGGTCCAGGCTGTTAGGGTGTACCATCGCTCTTCCTTTTCACTGTGAGTTTTAGGTAAAGTCCACTTAAAGTGAAATTCATCTAAGCCTTTACTTATAATCCCTCAATTGTTACTTCTGATGATATTCTTATGCTTGCTTGGTTTATGCCAATATAAGAAAATAGAATTTTCAAATGGTTCACATGTGTTAATGATTACTTATGTACAGGGTGATAGCTATTTTTGTTCTTGGTGATGAAGCAAATGTTTCAGAAACCCTATTGAGCTTACATAACAATCCTGTTACCAGAATGAAACTGTTATTAAAAATACAGAAATAATCAGTCACTGGAGTTAACTCTTTCTATAATTACAGACAAGGGTAAGGAGTAACCCAATTGCCTGCACATAAGTACCCTAAACAAGTGTTCTTTTGGGTTTTCTTGTTTTTATGTTTTGAGACAGGGTCTTACAACTGTCACCTACCCAGGCTGGAATGCAGTGGCACGATCATAACTCACTACAGACTCGACCTCCTAGGCTTAAGCAGTCATCTTTCTTCAGCCTCCTGAGAAGCTGGGACCACAGGCATGCACCACTAGACCTGGCTAATTTTAATTTTTTGTAGAGATAGGGGTCCACCATGTTACCCAGGCTGGTCTAGAACTCCTGGGCTCCAGGGATCCTCCTGCCTTAGCCTCCCAAAGTGCTGAGATTGCAGGCAGAAGCCACAATGCCCAGCAAACATCTTTATTTCTAAAGTATGGTTTTTCATATTTCTTTGACTGTGGATTTTCTCCCCTTCCTGCTGCAAAGCAGAAAAAGAAAAGGAAAAAAGATTTGCAAAGTTAACATTCATACATTAACAACTGCCGCAAACCCTCTTGGTGTTCTGCAAATGAGATTTCTAGTGTGAAACCATTAATTGTGAACTGAATTTTTTTGTCTTTCAGAACAAGGCAAAGGCAATCTGCATGTAACATCACTAGAAGATGCAGAATGCCGCAGAACCAAGGAACGCCTATCTAATGGTAACAGTCGTGGTTCAGTTTCCAAGTCTTCCCGCAATATCCCAAGGAGACATACCCTAGGGGGGGCCCGAAGTTCCAAGGAAATACTGGGAATGCAAACATCTGAGATGGATCGGAAGAGAGAAGCGTTCCTAGAACATCTGAAGCAGAAATACCCTCACCATGCCTCCGCAATTATGGGTCACCAGGAGAGGCTGAGAGACCAGGTACAAATACGCTCTCATTTCCCCTTGTGTAGGTCATTCTTTAATGAACATCGAGGAAAGCAAACTGACTTTCAGTGTAAAAGGCAAAGGATAGTTTAATGGACTGTGCATACTATTTAGTTGTTCTGGATCTCTGGGGGCTTGGGAGGAGGATGCTGGGTGTAGAAAACTTCTGCCTGCAAGCTCAGTCTTCTTTGCCAATACAGCAAGAGAACAGGAGGCCAGGCCAGAGAGGAAGGGCCTAGAGAGTATGCAGTTCCCCAAAAGAGTATTCCCATGTTTAGCCACAAGCACATCTAAAGTATAGGCAATGAAAGGGTATTACTTTACTGAGGAAAGCATGGCACCAGCTACTGTGTACCCTGAAAGCACAGAGTGCTTAGCACTGTGAATGAATGAATGAATGAATGAATACACAAATACATACATTTATTTTCAGGGTAAAATAGATCTTAGAGACATAGATGACTTATGGTAACTCCTTTTCCTTAAAAAGCTGATATTAGGGTTTTGTTTCTGCTCTTCTTCTTTTTTTTTTTTTTTTCAGGTGGGTTCTTCCTTTATTCCTCAGGCCAGAGTGCAGTAGTGGGATCATAGCTCATTGCAGCATAGAATTCTTGCACTCAAGATCCTCTCACCTCAGCCTCCTGAGTAGCTAGGACTACAGACATGCACCACCATGCCTGGCTAATTTTTTTTTATTTTTGGTAGAGATGGGGTCTCGCTCTATGGACCAGGCTGATCTTGAACTCCTGGCCTCAAGTGATCCTCCTGCCTCTGCCTCCCAAAGTATTGGAATTACAGGCATGAATCACTGTGCCTGGCAATTTTTCTTTTTAATCACAGATGTGCTCCTTCTACATGCCTTGCTTTGTGCTAGCTTTCTGTCTTCACTTGTTTCCTCTGGTTATTTTGACAGCCACATAGCCATCACCCAACGGTAGCTAGGGATGTTTTTGTGTCTTGGCTGTGTGCAGTTACTTTTTAGCAGATGGAGCAGGCTTGGATTCACAGGAGATATGAGGCCTCCTCTACCGACCTCACTGGCATGTTATCAGGTTGACCTTTGAGTATGGAGAATGTAGGGAAGGAAGCAGAAAGCACTTAGCCATATGTGTGACGGGTGGGGGCAGGAAGGAAGACAGGCTGATACTGATTTCCACACAAGGGAGACAAGCACAGTATTTTAAGTCTGCTATCTTCCCAGTTAGGTGTAAAAATTATGTCTAACTCACTCAGCTTTTGATTACCCATGGAAATGGAGATTGGCATCAGCCTGAATAACTGAAATCTATAGTTTATTCTCAATCTCATATTCCTTCCTAAGTTCAACCTTCTCTTCTAGGGAATCATTATCTGAGTGGCTAAAAATATGAAACATGCTTTATGGACTTCATGTTTGCTTTGTGTTCACGCTTCCAACAGTAAACCTAGAAGAGGAGAAAAGAACAAGAATCCCGGTTGCTGTAAAAATGGGCTAATGATTAATTCTTTGATAATTTTAAAAAGGAGCTGGGCACAGTGGCTCATGCCTGTAATCCCAGCACTTTGGGAGGCCAAGGCAAGAGGATCGCTTGAGACCAGGAGCTTGAGACTAGCCTGGGTGACAGTGAGACCCCATCTCTACAAAAAATTTTTTAAAAATTAGCTGAGTATGGTGGCATACACCTGTAGTCCCAGTTACTCAGGAGGCTGAGGTAGGAGATCACTGAAACCTGAGAATGAGACCCTGTCTCTAAAAAAAAAAAAAAAAAGTATTAATTTTGCTGAGAAATATAGAAATTGGCCTGTCAAAAATATGTCAATGAATATTGTTACCCGTCTTGTTTTGTGGTGTCATAATTATTGCTATTGCTATAATAATGTTGGCTTTGGTTAAAACAATCACAAGGGGAGCCTAACTGTAAGGAAGGTTGAAAGGAGTCATGAATGTATTTTGGTGCCTTCAAGCTCTGATCTGCTGTCACATATGGCAAATTCTGCCCTGGCTGGCCAGCTTTCCCTTCTCTGGGTAATGCGGGATGGACAAGTCACATTCTGTCTTTCTGCTTCTTTCATATTCCAAGCTGACCCTCCAAAAGGGGAGAAATTTTAATGCATGAATCTATGTACACGTTTTAATTCTGCTGTTAACAGGAAAGGGATCCTGATCCAGACCCCAAGAGAGGGTTCTTAAATCTCCCACAAGAAAGAATTCAGGGCGAGTCTGTAAAGTGAAAGCAAGTTTTTTTTTTTTTGAAGGCGAAGGTTCACTCTTGGTGCCCAGGCTGGAATGTAGTGGCGCTATCTCAGCTCACCACAACCTCTGCCTCCCAGGTTCAAGCAATTCTTCTGCCTCAGCCTCCCTAGTAGCTGGGATTACAGGCAGGTGCCACCATGCCTGGCTAATTTTTTTGTATTTTTAGTAGAGACGGGGTTTCTCCATATTGGCTAGGCTGCTCTCGAACTCCTGACCTCAGGTGATCCACCTGCCTTGGTCTCCCAAAGTGCTGGGATTACAGGTGTGAGCCACCGTGCTCAGCAAAAGCAAGTTTATTAGGAAAGTAAAGAAATAAAAGAATGGCTACTTCACAGAGCAGCCCCAAGGGCTGCTAATTGCCCAATTTTATGGTTATTTCTTGATGATATGCTAAACAAGGGATGGATTATTCATGTCTCCCCTTTTTAGACCACATAGGATAATTTCCTGATGTTACCATGGCGTTTGTAAACTGTCAGGGCACTGGTGGGAGTGTAGCAGTGAGGATGGCCTGAGGTCAGTCTTGCGGCCACGTTGGTTTTGGTAGGTTTTGGCTGCATCTTTGCTGTGACCTGTTATATCAGCAAGGTCTTTATGATCTGTATCTTGTGCTGACCTCCTGTCTCACCATGTGACTTAGAATGTCTTAACCATCTGGGAATGCAGCCCAGTAGGTCTCAGCCTCATTTCACCTAGCTCCTGTTTAAGATGGAGTTCCTCTGGTTCAAACGCCCCTAACACTGTCACTGCACTTCTGCCAGCAAACCCCAGCCAGCACTGTAAATGCCGGAGATCGGTGTAGACGTGGCCTACAAAATTGCTACAGACATGATCTCGCTTCCCGTCTTTTCCACTCTTTTTCTCCTACCACCCATTTCCTCTTTCCTGTCCTCCTCTCTGCAGTGCCATTTGTTCCTCCCAGACTTTCTGAGCGTGGACTATCCCAGGCTTCCTTTGCAGGAAGATTACACAGCCAGCTGTAAGAAGGAAGTCAGATAGCACACATCTGATGCTGTTTTCCAGATACTGAGGCTCTTAATACCACATGCTCTTCTGGTGGCTGTTTTTCTGGCTTCCTCCCAGAGAAGTATCCTTGATAAGAAAAGAGCCAGTGGGCAAGATAGAGAATAACATGTTGAAAATGATGTATCTGGCATCTAACATGAAATCTCTTAAAATCTACATTTTTTTTTTTTTTTTGAAGACAGGGTCTTGCTCTGTTGCCCAGGCTAGAGCAGTGGCATGATCATGGCTCACTGCAGCCTCGACCTCCCAGGCTCAAGCAATCCTCCTGTCTAACCCCTGCCCCCAGAGAGCTGGGACTACAGTAGTGCACCACCATACCCGGCTGAAAATCTAGGTTCTAATTGCCTGCTATTAAACATAAGAAGAATGAAAGCATGTCATATGTTTCAAAATCTGATTTCAAAGACTAGAAGATTCACAGTTGCAAAACTTCTATTTGTCTTTAAAAAATATGTTGGTCAAGAGTTTTCTTTAGGCTAAATTATTGAAAGGCTAAGAGGTCACGTTAACTCCCTTCTACAGTCTTCAAAAAAATGTAGGTGGCCATTATTGCAACATAATGCTGATCTATATAATAGTAGCTGTTATTGTTAAGGACTCTTCTCAGCATAACCTAGGTCTTTTTAGCTGTGCAGGGCAATCAGGCTGTACAGCCCCATTGCCTGGTGGCTAAGGGCTTGGTTCTGGAGGCAGGCGGGAACCAGGATCAAGATCCAGCCTTCACAATATGCTAACTGCATAATTGTATGATTTGGGCTAATAACTTAATCTCTCTCTCTTTTTTTTTCTTTTTTTTTTTGAGACAGAATCTCACTGTCAGTCACCCAGATTGGACTGCAGTGGCGCCGTCTTGGCTCACTGTAACCTCCGCCTCCTGGATTCAAGCTCAAGGCTTGTGCCTCAAGCCTCCCAAGTAGCAGGCATTACAGGCATGCACCACCATGCCCAGCTAATTTTTGTATTTTTAGTAGAGACGGAGTTTCGCCATGTTGGCCAGGCTGGTCTCAAACTCAAGTGAATTGCCCGCCTCAGCCTCCCAAAGTGTTGGGATTACGGGTGTGAGCCACTACACCTGACCTTAATGGCTCAATCTTTCTGTCTCAGTTTCCTTCTTTGTTCAAGGACAATAGTATCTACATCATGGAACATGGAGAAAAACAATGATGGAACCATTTACTGTTCACTGGCAGATTTTAGCATGATAATATTCTGGTTTATAGTGTCCCAAAGAAGAGTCTCAGAGGCTCTTATTTTAAAATTAGTATTTAAAATCATTTGACTTTTTTTATTTTTTTGAGATCTCGCTCTCTCACCCAGTTTAGAATGCAGTGGCATGATCGTAGCTCACTGCAGCCTTGAACTCCTGGGCTCAAATGATCCTTTCACCTCAACCTCCTGAGTAGCAACTACAGGCAAATGTCACCACTTCTGCCAATTTTTTAAATTATTTGTAAGGGAAAGGGTCTTGCTGTGATGCCCAGGGTTGTCTCCAACTCCTGGCCTCAAATGATCCTCTCACCTCAGCCTCCCAAAGTATTGGGATGACAGGCATGAGCCACCACACCTGGCCTCCTTTGACTTTTTTATCAACATATATTTGAATACCTGAAGAGGCTAATCTTTTCCATTGGTTAAAGAATTACTTTATTATATTTCTGAAACTGGTATTTTCCTTTCATTCAGAGGTTAGTATTCATATTTCTTTCATTTATTCATCCCATTTATATTTATTTGGCACCTACCATGGTAAAGGTATTATGAAGAATGCAAAACACTAGACTTAACCCTGTCTTCAATTCAGTAAAAGAAATAGGCATTCACACATAAAGAGTAGTCTTTTGAGATCCAGCCCATATCTCACACCTTCTGAGATGGTCATAACATCTCCCAGTACTGCAATATATACATTGTAGCATCTAATCACGTTGCATTACTTTTTTTTTTTTTTTTTTAACATTTCTTATTCTCACCTAGAATAAGCTTCTGGAGGTAGGAACCTTTTCTTACCACCATCTCCTCTTTTGCCTCTGTAAACTCAGCATTTAAGGGAATACACAACCTACATTAGGCTAGATCAAAAATATTTGTTGCATGAAGGAACGAGACACTATTTCTAACGCTAAATATAGTATTTAGTATTAGAATTTCTAATACCAAACACAATATTTCTAATAAAGCACTATTTCTAATAGAATGTGATAGGTGATACAGATACAGGGATAGAGAGACACAGAATTAAATGATTAATTGCGGTTTGAGCAGTCAGAAAGAAGAGCTTGCTTAACTAAGAAGTTAACAATGGCTAAGTAATTTTCCCCAAGTCGAGAAGCCAGCATTTGAACCAGGGCCAGAATTTCCTGTCCTCAGAGGAGGTCTACAGAAAAAAGAAAAAAAAAAAAAAAGAATCTCCTCTTTATGGTCTTTTTATTCATTATGGACCTATGGATCTTGATTTTTTTCAAGGTTTTCTTCCCCCTCTAATTTTTCCAAAGTTTTTTGACATTGTGTATATCACATTGCAAGCAATAGAACCATACACATGACTTCCATGGCCGTTTCTTTAAAAAGGCAAATCTTACTCCATTCCAGGGCATATTAAATAACCATAGAGAATAGAATCCTCTGTGTATTTTATCTAGAAAGAAAGTTGCTTCTTTAAAATAGCTCTGAGTTCAGAAAGATGTGTAGTCCAGCAGTCCCTCACAGTTGTGATCACAGTGTAACTGCATAATTTGGAAATGCTATTTTTTTATGTCTTCCGTAATAAATAACTGTCTGATGGCTTCTCACCTGCAGAAACCAACTTTCCACTCCTAGTCTCAGAAACCATTCTGAAATTAATTTTTCAATTTTTATTCCCAGTTACTCACAGAATTTCTACTTAACTTACTTGGTATGTAGAATCTACTTTGCGGTGTCAGTCTGTGGATTCTTTTATCTGATGTGGTCAGACTGTAAGAGAGACTGGTGGTAATACATTTTAACCTAAAAATCTGACATGTCCAACAAAGAGTGAGAGAGATGTAAAGGTGTTATTCTTCTGTCTCTCTCTCTCTTTCTCTTCTTTTCTTTAGACAGAGTCTTGCTCTGTCGCCCAGGCTGGAGTGCAATGGCACGATCTTGGCTCACTGCAACTTCTACCTCCTGGGTTCCAGCAATTCTCCTACCTCAGCGTCCCAAGTATGTGGGATTACAGAGGCCTGCCACCATGCCCAGCTAATTTTTTGTACTTTTAGTAGAGATGGGGTTATACCATGTTGGCCAGGCTGGTCTCGAACTCCTGACCTCAGATGATCCGCCTGCCTTAGCCTCCCAAAGTGCTAGGATTATAGGTGTGAGCCATTGCACCCGACTGGGATTATTCTTTAACGTGAACATTACAGAAAGCAAAAATAAGGAGATAAGAAAATGAACAACAATAGGGTGTTTTTGTTCAATGATGAAATAGGGTGAGTGAGGCCAGGAGGTCATTTTTTCTGGCTTCTCCCATCAGACCAGGGCTTTGTTGCTGTCTGAGTGCCCCTCAGGCCTTCTTAGGGTCCCCCCCTCAACCATCCTCTCCTTTGAATGTGTTTGTGTAGAAACTGCTCTGGAGACCAGGCAAGGTGGCTCACACCTGTAATCCCAACACCTAGGGAGGCTCAGGTGGAAGGATCACTTGAGTACAGGAGTTTGAGACCAGCCTGGGCAACATGAGAAAGCCCCTACTCTACCAAAAATACAAAAAGTTAGAGGGGCATGATGACACATGCCTGTTGGTGGGCTGAGGTGAGAGGATCAATTGAGCACAGGAGGTAGAGGCTGCCATGAGCCGTGATTGCACCACCGCACTTCACCCTGGGCAGCAAAATGAGACCCCTTCTCAAAACAACAACAGCAGCAAATCCAATACAAGTTATCATAAGAAAGCTGCACACAGAAGTATGTCTTCAAGATGATGTATTAATCAGGATGGTCTATGAGGTTAGCGCAAAGGTAATTGCAGTTTTTGCCGTTACTTTTGCACTAACCTAATAGATTATGCTACTTAACAAAGGATTTATTAATATTTGTGGTATTTTCTGGTATGACACAGAAACATTTGATGTCTCACACATGCAAAGCTTATTCTCACAATGACTTAGGAATTTTGGCTACTTCCCTCTTGAGATCATGACATCTCAACACATGATTTCCAGGTCATCACGACAAAGAGAGACAGAACTGATGGGCTGTATGCACGCTCTTAAATATATTGGCATGGAAGTGGCATATGCCACTGCACTTCATAGTAGCTTCTTGGTACTAGTACCTACTGGGATGTTTGTTGTATTCAGGTTTTGGCTGTGGAATCTAGCTTAAGACTAAAATCCTCCTGCCTCAGGTTCTTTCATCAGCTCTCCTAATGTAATTGATTATCAATTTTGTTATACCTAGCACTTTGTACAATGAAGTCATTGGCATTTATACAGAACATAAACATAATAACAGATATTTCTATCTATAAGTAATGGCATCTATGTCTTTGTGCCTTATTTTTGATGAATTTAATTGTATCATAGCAGAACTCCACCATGGATTATGCTGCAGGCTGTAGATCTCAGGGAATCAGTTTGTACCTTGGAGAATAAATGTATTACCCTCTGTTATGTGTGAAAAACTCCAAATTCATTAGATATTCATCTGTCATATTTGTCTTGGCTCTGATCTATATCTGTCTATTCAAAATTTACATATATGCATCTATATTTATGAAGGTACCTGCCAGTGAAGGGTGGAAAGATAGGCTAATTGGAACTAAAGATACGTGAATACTATACACTGTTCAGTAAATGGCAGCCTTCAACCATGGTGAAGGTCTGGATAAAAGGCTAATGTTGTAGAAAGTGTAGGTTTTGAAAAACAAGGCATGTTTTGTAAATAAATAAATAGATAAGTAAAAAGTTTAGAAACTGTAGTAAAGGAACTAGACATAACTAAGAAATTCCTCTTCAGAGCTATTAACTTATTCTAATCCAATGGCAAAATGTTGGGAGAATAGCCATATTTAGTAGCAGCAGCTGGTTAGTTGTGTGAACTAATGACTGAATATGAGTTTACAGAGAAGTTTTTTATTTATTTTTTAATTAATTAATTTATTTTTTAATTTTTTAATTAATTTTTTTGAGATGGAGTCTTGTACTGTCACCCAGGCTGGAGTGTAATGGCGCTATCTTGGCTCACTGCAACCTCTGCCTCCCAGGTTCAAGCGATTCTCCTGCCTTAGCCTCCCGAGTAGCTGGCATTATAGTCGCACACCACCACGCCTGGCTAATTTTTGTAGTAGAGACGAGGTTTCACCACATTGGCCGGGCTGGTCTCGAACACCTGATCTCGTGATCCACCCGCCTTGGCCTCCCAAAGTGTCGGGATTACAGGCATGAGCCACAGCACCTGGCCTCAGAGCAGTTTCTTACCTAAACTTTTGGGAAAAAAGGACGTAATTTTTTTTTTAACAATTAAGAAATCTAATATACTGTGTGCAGAGCAGATAATAATAGCACCAAAATCTCACAGATCACCACTAAAAAACTTACTTATGTAACCAAATACCACCTATTCCCCAAAAACACATGTAAATAAAAAATAAATAAATAAGCCACAATAGGAAGAGAAAAGAAACACCCTTACCCAAGCTATCAAGAACACAGAGAAAGCCAGTAACATGTGTAGTATTTTTTTAGCACTATTTTTTCAACAACTATTAATAATGGTGAAAGAGAGGAAAAGACATAAGGAGAACATATTATTGCCATCAGCTAAAATTGCAGCTCTGTTTCTCTTTACAAGCATTACAGGTTGAGTATCCTTTACCTGAAATGCTCAGGACCAGACATACTTCAGATTTCAAATTTTGGGGGTGGATTTTGAAATATCTGCATTATATACTTACGGTTGAGTATCTCTAATTTGAAAATCTGAAATGCGAAATGCTCCAATGAACATGACCTTTGAGTGTCACGTTGGTACTCAAAAGTCTCAGATTTTGGAGCTGTTCAGATTTTGAATTTTCAGATTAGGGATGCCGAATCTGTAATATAGTCCATCCCCTCTACAACTCTGTTGAGTAGGCACTACTATTTGTTTCGTTTTTTGTTTTTTTGGAGGTGAAGTTTTGCTCTGCCATCCAGGCTGGAGTCCAGTGGCGCGATTCTTGGCTCACTGAAGTCTCTGCCTCCTGGGTTCAAGCGATTCTCCTGCCTCAGCCTCCTGAGTAGCTGGGATTACAGGTGCCTGAGCCACACCTGGATAACTTTTGTATTTTCAGTAGAGATGAGGTTTGGCCATGTTGCCCGGGCTGGTCTTGAACTCCTGGCCTCAAGTGATCCACCTGCCTTGGTTTCCCAAAGTGCTGGGATTACAGCCGTGGGGTAGGCACTACTATTAACTGTAGTTAACAGAATGGGAAACGGAGGCACAAAGCAGTTCGGGCTTGTCCGAGGGGACCCAGCCAGTAAGTGGCAGCACCGGTATTTAAATCCAATTATCTCTCTGTGAGGGCCTTGCTCTTAACCTCTAGGTGAGACCACCTCTCTAATGGGGGATGGAACAGAAAGACGTTCTGAAATGCTAAGGAAATGCCAGTTCTGGACTGGAGACCAATCTGCCTAGTGTCACTAGGTGTGAATGAGATTTAGTGCTCATCCTAGAATGGAGGAAGTGCCAGCATCCTGGTTGGATCTGCCTTTAACAATTTGAAGAAGAAAAGGATTTCGGCACTAAAGAAGCAGTGGTGTACATGCCTGTAGTCCCAGCTACTCAGGAGGCTGAGTTGGGAGGATCATCCGAGCCTGGGAGGTCAAGGCTGCAGTGAGCTGAGCAGTGATTGCGCCTCTGCACTCCAGCCTGGGTAACAGAGTGGGACTTGGTCTCAGAAATAAATAAATAAATAAATATAATAAAATAAAGAAGCAGTTGCATATATAGTGGTGAGTGTGCAGCAAGTGAAAACTGAGAAAATGTTGAACATTTTCAGAGCAACCACTGCACATGAAAGAAGTATGGTGTTCATAACAGAATCACAAGTCATATCTGGAGAATTTATATAATTGCATGTATGAGTATGTGTTTAATGGAATACTAGAGGCCCATGAGCAAAGAATATGACAAGATTGAATCAGTATAAAAACATCTCTTGGCCAGGCGTGGTGGCCTGTAATCCCAGCACTTTGGGAGGCCAAGGTGGGCAGATCACAAGGTCAGGAGTTTAAGACCAGCCTGGCCAGCATGGTGAAACCCGTTCTCTACTAAAAATACAAAAATTAGCAGGGCATGGTGGTGTGTGCCTATAGTTTCAGCTACTTGAAAGGCTGAAGCAGGGGAATTGCTTGAACCCGGTAGGCGGAGGTTGCAGTGAGCCAAGATCACACCATTGCACTACAGTTGAGGTGACAGAGTGAGACTTCTTCTCAAGAAAAAAAAAAAAATTATCCTCAGAGAAATTCCAGATAATCTTAGATATGTCTAAGGAAAATCAGGATGTGGTCAGTGACCAAAAACAATCGTCATTTAAATTTGGGTATAATGAAAAACCAAAGTTTTTTACAAATGAACAGAAAGAAGAGCCTGATATCTAAGACAGATGATGTTCCTCAAGGGATGAGATGAAGGAGCTAGCCTGAATGTGATTCTGGAGGACTAATTTATGTTTTACTTTTTATTTATTTATTTTTGAGATGGCGTCTCACTCTGTCACCCAGGCTGGAGTGCAGTGGTGCGATCTCGGCTCACTGAAACCTCTGCCTCCAGGGTTTAAGTGATTCCTCTGCCTCAGTTTCCCGTGTAGCTCGGACTACAGGCACATGCCACCATGCCTGGCTAATTTTTGTATTTTCAGTAGAGATGGGGTTTCATTCACCATGTTGGCCAGGTTGGTCTCGAACGCCTGACCTCAAGTGAATTCACCTGCCCTGGCCTCCCAAAGTGCTAGGATTGTAATCCTAGGTATGAATCATACCTAGGATCAGCCAAGGACTGATATTTTGAATTGTGACTCAAAGGTCATTGAAGTACATCTCAGAAGATTTGGACCATTATATAGTAGGACATCTTGCAGCAGAGACTGAATAATTGAAAAGACTAAATTCAGGGATTGTAGGTTTACTTGCAAAATTGATTTACAGTTGACATTAATCGCCCAGGATGCAGAAAAAGAGCATCCTAAATGGGGATCATTCATAACACATCACTTTTGATCCATGTTTAATTGGGTGCCACCAACCTCAGCATTAGCTTTCATTTTAATTAGTGATGTGGAAGAGCAAGAGAACATATCTTGAGAACAGTGCTATATTAAGAAAAGCTCTACAAGAAATCAAAACATGATTCTACTAGAAAACCCGCTAAGGAGTGCCCGGGGGTAAGTGGGGAAGTATGGAAAGGCAAGAACCGAAGTCTAGCTAGGCAGTGTCAGGAGACACCTGGAAAGTGGTAATCAGCAAAAGCTAGAGGAAATTGTTGCAAAATTAGATGGAAATTTTCAGTATTGAGGGATCTAAAAAAGACCAGTGTGATTCAGTCCAGTGCATAGATGGAGAACTTGTATTACAAATGTTCAAATTGTCCTTTCTATCTTTTCTTATCAAACTTGAGTCTTTGCCATTTATTCATTCTTCCTGCAGGTATGTTCTTGGATTAATTTATTCAAATGCTTATTTATTATGGATCTACATTTTGAGGTTGACATTGAGCATTCTGTAAAAAGTACAAGGCCGGGCATTGTGGCTCATCCCTGTAATCCCAGCACTTTAGGAGGCCGAGGCAGGTGGATTGCTTGAGCTCAGGAGTTCGAGGCCAGCCTGAGCAACATGGTAAAACCTGATCTCTACAAAAACACACACATATATATAAGTTAGCCAGGCATAGTGGTGTACACCTATGGTCCTAGATACTTAGGAGGCTGAGATGGATAGGAGGATCATTTGAGCCTGGGAAGTCAAGGCTGCAGTGAATCATGATCATCCCACCAACTCCAGCCTGGGTGACAGAGCAAGACCCTGTCTCAATAAAATAAATAACAGTAAAAAATACCGAACCCAACATCTGCCCTCTGTTAGTCCACTTATGTTGCTGTTAAAAATACCCAAGGCTGGGTGACTTATAAAGAAGAAAGGTTTATTTGGCTTATGATTCTGAGGGTTGGAAAGCTCAAGATTGGGCATCTGCATCTGGTGAGGGCCTCAGGAGGCTTCCACTCATGACCAAAAGGGGAGCCTATGTTTGCAGAGATCACATTGTATGAGAGGATGCAAGAGTGTTGAGGCGGTGCCATGCACTTTTAACAGCCAGTTCTCATGGGAACTAATAAAGTGGAAACTCACTCACCCCTAAGGGAGAGCATTCATGCCATTCATGAGGGATCCACCAGCCACCACAACTCAAATACCTCCCATTAGGCCCCTTCAACTTTGGGCTTAAATTTCAACATGAGATTTGGAGGGGACAAATATCTAAACCATAGCATGCACTGTTAAATAGATGTCTCTTTAGTGGAAAGAGTACAAACTTTTGGGTCTGATCTGAGTATGGGGTTACTCAGGAATATTTAATTTTCAAGTAGTTGAGGCTATCATTATTCATTTATAATTTTGTTAGATGTGATCAGAGAATGCAGTCTGTAAAATTCCTACTTTTAAATTTCGCTTAAAGACTAGTTTAAAAAGTTTTTCTTAGAATAAAATACACAATCAGTGTTTATAAGAATTTCATAGATATTCCTGGACAATTATTTATTCTGTTTTCTATGCATATACATATACACATATATATGTTGGATTTGTTGATTGTATTATTCATGTCTTCTCAGTCTTTATTTTTAAGGTTGTTCACTTTCTAAGCAAAGTATAATGAAGTCTCCCATTTAATTGTATTTTTATCTTGATCTCCCTGCATTCCTAAGAATTTCTGCTTCACAGGTTCTTAGTTATGATGGTCCTACCTTCTTTAGAAATTATGTCTTTAACATTATCAGATGACCTCTTCATTCTGTTTGGTGTCTGTTAACTTTTTTTTTTAATATTATCACTCTTGATTTACATTTGTTTGCATCTGTCAGGTATATCTTATCATTTATTTTCAACATTTCTGTATTAATACAGGTTGAGTATCCCTAAACTGAAAATCCAAAATGAAATGTTCCCAAATCTGAAACTTTTTGAGCACCAACATGACACTCAAAGGTGGTGCTCATGGAAGCATCTTGGATTTTGGATTTTTGGATTACGGATTTTTGGATTAGAGATGCTCAACTAGTAGCTAGGTAATGCAAATATTCTAAAATCCAAAAAACTCTGAAACCTGAAATCTCTTATTCCAAGCATTTTGGATAACAGATACTCAACCTGTAATGAGGATGTTTATTAGAAACTACACACATATTGGCCTGGCACGGTGCCTCATGCCTGCAATCCCAATAATTTGGGAAGCTGAGGTGGGTGGATCACCTGAAGTCAGGAGTTCGAGACCAGCCTGGCCAACATGGTGAAAATCTGTCTCTACTAAAAATACAAAAATTAGCTGGGTGTGGTGGTGCATGCCTGTAATTCCAGCTACGCAGAGGCTGAGGCAGGAGAATTGCTTGGAGGCAGGAGAATTGCTTGAACCCAGGAGGCACAGGTTGCAGTGAGCCGAAATCATGCCACTGCCCTCCAGCCTGGGTGACAGAGCAAGACTCTGTCTCAAAAAAAAAAAAAAAAAAAAAGAAAGAAACTACATATAACTTAGTTTTGCTTTTTTAGCCAAATTCGTTCATCTGTTTTTAATGGGAAAGTCTGTCCATTAACATTTAGTATAACAACTGATGGACTTAATTATATTCCTCCATCTTAATTTGACAGCAAGTATTGTATGTCTGTTCTTCTTCTCTCTTAAATATGGCTCATGCTATGTAAATACTAAACAGTTGCTTTAGTTTAGGGCTTGACAAGCTGTATCTGAAATAACAGTGGTTGCTTTAAGTGAAAATGACTGTTAAACAGTTGGAGATAGACTAGGACTGGACTCTATGCCAGAAAACAAGACTAGACAATATGTGTTGGAGGTATCAGCTGTATTAAGTCACAGTTCTTCAGAATATCAGAACCAATAGCAGAATTCTTTTTTCTTTGGGGGACCTCAGTCTTTGCTCTTAAGGTCTTCAACTGGTTAAATGAGGTCTACTCACATTATCGTGGGCAGTCTCCCTTACTCAGAGTCTACTGATTTAAATGCTAATCACATCTTAAAAATACCTTTACAGCAACATCTAGACTTGTGTTTAACCCAACAACCGGGCACCATAATCTGGACAAGTTGAAACATGAAATTAACCATCCCCCTCTTCACCATAGCAACAGTTGCCAAAATGTGAATGGATAATTTCTAAAAACAAGTAACAACTACAATCAAACATAGAGCCAAAGATCAAGGGTTTAGCATTAGAGAATTACCACAGTTGGGGACCATTGTTTCATTAAAGAATCCAAGCATTCTTATCTTTGGTGGAACTTTACAGTGTGGTCTTGACTTTAAAAATGTATATCTGGTTTTTTCTATCTTTTTCATGTTTGACAGTTTGTCTTTAGACCAGAACTTCAGATTGCAGATACTTCTTAAGAGTTGCTATTTCATTAGCTTTATCTTCATTCTAAAGATCTGTTTGCCCTGGGGTTTTGATGGCTGAGCCCTGAGTTGCAATGCATTAACTCTGTTCTGTGCAGTCCTTCTAGGACTAAAAACAGCCTGCAGCTAAATACTTGCTCCTTCTCCAAGGCGGCTGATGTGCTGATGTTTCTGTCTGAACTACCCTAGATCCCAGTACCATCTGTTAACCTGGTATCCCAGAGGATCTGCAGAAGGTCTGTGTTGACCCTTTACAATCCAGTATGCACTTTCAGACTCATCTACTAAATAAATCCTTTCAGCTTGGTTTCATTTACTTAGGATCTTAGTACTCAATTATAAGCAATTTTATTAAACCAGGAGTATCAGTGGCTGGTAGTTAAGCACAGGTGTTTTGGGTTTAAATCTTGGGTCAGCCTGAGTTCAAATCTCTACTCCAACACTTAGTAGTCTGGCAAACTTACTGAAATTACCTAAGGCTCAATATCTCCATTTGTAAAATGGGAATAATGAGTGTTCTTACATCATACTATTGCTGTGAGGCTTCAAGGAGATAATGGTTGGTTATTTGAATGGTAAAAAAAATTCAGTGTTTCTCTTCAAAGCAAGTATTCCTCTTCTACTTGACAACTTCCAATTCATGTTTCTCTTCTTCCTTTTTTTTGTTTTGTTTTGTTTTTTTGAGACAGAGTTTTGCTCTTGTTGAGCAGGCTGGAGTGCAGTGGCACAATCTTGGCTCACTGGAACCTCCGCCTCCCAGGTTCAAGCAATTCTCCTGCCTCAGCCTCCCAAGTAGCTGGGATTACAGGCACGTGCCACCACGCCCGGCTAATTTTTTTGATATTTAGTAGAGATAGCGGTTTCACCATGTTGGTCAGTCTGGTTTTGAACTCCTGACCTCAGGTGATCCACCCGCCTCGGCCTCACAAAGTGCCAGGATTACAGGCGTGAACGACCACACCTGGCTCACGTTTCTTAAGAAACAAAAATTCAAGGCATAAATGCAGTAGTGCAAACATGGCTCACTGTAGCCTCAAACTTCTGGTCTCAGGCATTCCTCTCCCCTCAGCCATCCGAGCAGCTGGGACTAGAGGCACACACCAGCACACCAGGCGAAATTTTGCATTGTTTGTAGAGATGGGGTATTGCTATTTTGCACAGGCTGGTCTCGAACTCCAAGACTCAAATGATTCTCCTATCTCAGCCTCCCAAAGTGCTAGGATTACAGGCATAAGCCACTGCTCCTGGCCCGTTTTCTACCTCTGTTATAAAACAGGTTTGTTGAAGTGAATTCAAAACAGACAAATCTTATTTGCTCTCCAAGTCAATCTTAGGTACCTATGCTGTTGCTAAATTTAGAAATAAAAATAACTCATCTACATTCATTTATTGGGCTCTGACTTGATTAATGTGATCCTAAGGTGGCCATCGGGCAAATCACAATGTCATTAAGGCTTAGCGAGGTATTTTTCTCATTTGGGGATGGTAGGAAACATCACTGGACTGGTCACTTCTAATCAAGTCGTGGCATTTCTGCCCAGCCCTCACGTGTTGTCCTTGTTGCTGAGATCCGTGTTGCCAGACAGTTTCCCAGCTCTAAGTTGTTCAAGACCTCTGCGTCATCATAATAATGTCATTGCTGGTTATCAATTCTTCTCTTGCGTTTACCTCTGCCTGCCCGCTGTTGAAACTGTTAATGGGGTTGCTTTTCCATCTGAATTATTTCTGCGACTATCTCCATTTGCCTTTACAATCTCACTCTTCTCTCTTTTCCAAGCCTGAATTCAATAAGCAAAAGCTGAGATACTGTAATTTCCTAAATAACCCAAAGGGAAGATCTGGCATAATTTACAACCACTCTGACTGCTGAATCAACTTGCACTTGCTCTTCTAATGGAACTTTGAGGAATAACTGTAATTGAATGGTGCCTCCGTCCCATCTTCAGATTTGACTGAATCAAGCCTAGGTCTGGTTATATCTGGATTTTGTTTGTTTCACGTTGTGTTTGTGCCCCACTGGGTAAAGCCCAAGCACAGGCTTCATCTGAATGCATTTTTATCTCACAGAGGCATTAATTGAATCTCTGACGGTAGTCTTGCCTCCGAGGAGTGCTCCAACTCTGGCAGCAATATTAAACCAGAGTAGTTCTTGGTTCCCTTCAAAGGTAATGTCCCATCTGTTGACTGAACTATGGCAATGCAAAGCTTGCAGAATCATTTGAGGAGAGGATCCAAAGCATTTACAATTCCCTGCTATGCAAAGAGTCATTCTGAGGTTTTCGTGGTTTTTTTTTTTTTTTTTTTTTTAGCCTGTGATTGCTCTTTCTGTAAATACCTGGGTGCACCCAGCAAGGTGTAGAGGTTAATGTTTGCCCTCTGACCTTTGAAGACGGATGCACTGAACTTGTTACAGTTTGCAGTGGGATCTGTGGCAAGTTACAGAAGACTGCTCATTCAGCTACTGCTGTTTCCAAAACTCTGCAGTGTCCCATCTTGCTCGAGGCTGCCTTAAAGTGCTTCTCAGCTCATTCTGTGTGTGTAACTTCATTCAGCTCCCTGACCAGTCCCAGTGAAGAACTTTGTACTGTGGCCTAGAACAGCGACTTGATAACATTATGGTAAACTCCTATGGGTTTGAACTGAGTCCTATTCAAATTTTCTGGTGCCTGGTGGCCAGCAGTCTTAGACTTGGAGAGTGGGAAATGTGTCGCAGTGAATTTAGAGGTGAGAAGAAAGAGGGCTGGACTCAGATCATGAGAATCTTAGAGCCTACGGACCATTTCCCAAAGCCGAGAATAGATTTCAGTATAATTCTGGTAACTTACATACACTAGGATAGACATGCAAAATAAGTGGATATGTTAGGAAAGAGTTAAAAAATTCTCCACACCTTTTCCTACCACCTCTGCAGCCATAGAAGCCAAGGAGAAATGCACACACACACATACACACTCTGGCAGGGAACCTGTTTTGCAAGTTTTGCTAGTAAAAAGTAGGAAGGGGGCTGGTGGAGTGCAGACTGGAAAAGCCTTACAAGTATCAGTTGAAGGTTTTTCAAGACCTGAGTTTTCAAGGTAACTTTATCCTGCAGAGAGAGATACACATGGCTGCTGTAGGTTTTTCTACCACCAATTAAGTGCATTGTTAGACAGGGAGGGGCAGATTAACGAATGCCTATAATTTTGATCATTGTTTTCTGCAAAACAGCTCAGGCTTTGAAAATGAAGCCATCCTTCCCGGCTAAGTTTCTGCCAACAGCACAAATTACACTGTGCAGAGATCCAAAGTCCCTAAAAAGGTTTCATTAATGAACAATTTCAGACGATTGTTTAAGTCTCGGCCTGACAGGTAATGTTGGCATGTCGGCAGGTGGGGTTAGGGTTTCCATGGAGATTTATGATGTCATGCTTGAAAGAGCATGTCAAGACAGCCAATTTAACAAGTAGCTACTCAAAAAGTCCTATAGGCTACAAGTAGGTTTTATGCAAATGACGAGAGTTTCACTGGGAAAAACTGCAAAAGAAAACAGCACAGACATGGAAGGGGGTTTTACCTGACAGCTCGGCAGGAAGACCCTGGAGTCTATTTGAGACAAAAACTTCTAGAAGAATTAGATTTTCTGCTTTAACTGCCACCTCACCTGTGGAGCTCTGGGTACAGGTAAATATGCGGGGTTTTCTTGTTCCAAGTTTTTGCCAAAAATTACTTGGAAACATTTCGCTCTGTTTCTCGGCATTGTTCTCTTGGCAGGAAGAACTGAATCAATAAGCCCAGCTTTCCCATAGCAATGTTCGTGCTTAAGGGCTGTTTTTAGGGGCTTTTTCTTTTTTTATATTGAATGAACTGAGATTTTTGAATAGAGCTGAAAACAAGGGATGCATTGTGAATTCTGCTGATTGCGCCCTGTGAATACTGCCATAAAAATGCTGCAGATAAGGGTTAGATGGGCAATCTGAAAATTGAGATGCTCTATATATTTGTTATTCCCAGATGTTGTGTGTTGTGTGTGTGTGTTCTTTTAAGACAGACCTGAAATTGAGACTTTTGTATTTTCACATTGTGAAAATGCCAAAAATAAAATCCATGGAATATTGCAGAAATAGTCGATGAATCAGGTTTATGAACATTGCACTTTTTTAAAAGTATGTACCTGTATGCTTTTCTCAACGAGGCATTTTTCCGAGACCAGAAAAAACAAACAAAAATCCTGTTAGAGACATTACAGTTTTTAGGTTTTAGGGAAGCTTGACTTCTAAATTCCAAGAAGACAGATAAAGACTTCTTGGGAGAAGGTGGGGTGTGGATGATAAAGGTAGTTTTTAAAGCACGGTTTGAAAGAAAATCCTGGTCACTTGGGAGTGAGAGGTTTTTTTTTGTTTGCTTCAGCTGCTAGTGAGGATAAGTAAACAGTCTTGCCAGCTATTTGGAGGTGATAGCAATCATTGGATGTGGCTGTGGATCTGCGGGTTAGCTGAAAGGGGTTAGTTCAGAGGTATCAGTTGCCCTGTGAGTAGTTAGGTCTACCAAGCTTAAAAAAGAACACAAAGAAAGCTAATTGTTTTTTCCACATAGTGCCTGGAGGTGCGTGAGGTTAAAGCACAGAGTTCAGAATCACTGAAAGATACCTGTGAAATGAGAATTTGGACTTTTGAAAGTAAAACTACTTAGGAGCAAGTGGACAGGCTTTCAAAATGTTTTAAAAACTGCCTCGTGTGAAAATGAGACCTGCTGAAATTTTGCAGTTAGATAATGTGGATTAATGCCAGAGCTCACATTCATATTAAATTGCTACCACAGTTATTGCAAAATAGTGAGTGACAAAGAACTATGTCTCCAACATCAGAAGGCCTGAGCGTTGAGTTCTGGCTTCACCACTTAGTGGCTGTATAAATACCTGGGGAAAGTAAATTCATATCCTTAGGCTTCAGTCATCATGTCCATAAAATGGGTTGCCAGCAGCTGTGTTGTGAGGATTAAATTACAAAACACAGTAGCACAGTTCTAAGCATTCGTGTTCTAAATGTTAGGGATTGTTTTTACTTACCATTGAAATGGCATTGGATGTTTATGAAGTGCTTTTATAGACAGGTGGCTCATGCCTGTAATCCAAGCACTTTGGGAGGCTGAGGCAGGCGGATCACCTGAGGTTGGGAGTTCGACCACCAGCCTGACCAACATGGAGAAACCCCATCTCTACTAAAAGTATAAAATTAGCCAGGCATGGTGGAGCATGCTTGTAATCCCAGCTACTCAGGAGGCTAAGGCAGGAGAATCTCTTGAACCCAGGATGCGGAGGTTGCAGTGAACCAAGATCGCGTCATTGTACTCCAGCCTGGGCAACAAGAGTGAAACTCCATCTCGAACTCCAGTTTGGGCAACAGGAGCGAAACTGTCTCAAAAAAAAAAAAGCGTTTTTATATTCTTTACTTCGTCTTATCATTACAAGTAATGGCTAGAAGTCAAATAAGAATAGCAGTCTTTTTTTTTTTTTTTTGAGACAGGGTCTCTGTCACCTAGGCTGAAGTGCAGTGGCGTGATCTTATCTCACTGCAACCTCCGCCTCCCAGCTCAAGCAATCCTCCTACCTCCGCCTCCCGACTACTGGCACATGCCACCCTGCCTGGCTCTTTTTTTGTATTTTTGGTAGAGATGGGGTTTCACCATGATGCCCAGGCTGGCCTCAAACTCCTGGGCTCAAGTGATCCACCCACCTTGGCCTCCCAAAGTGCTGGCGTGAGCCACTGCGCCCGGCCTCTGCTAGCAGTCTTTATTTCCACTTTACAGATGAAGAAACTGTGGCTCAGAGAGATACTGGAAAATACAACATAATCAACTGTCCTATACTGCCTGTACTTTTTCTCACTTTAGGAGGCATTAAAAAAAAATGAATGTGTTATTGAAATAACTCCCAGCAGCAGTAATTATTCTGTAAAGTAATTAAAATACAAAATGTTAAGTATGTCAAAGGAGCCAGATATTTATATTTTTACATTAATTATGCTTTTGCCACTTTTTTCTAGACAGGCTCTAGAAGTGATATGAATTTCCTTTTTATTGGTACCTACTGATAGGAGCTCAAATACTGCACAGACTTAAAATTGTATATTTTACCTGCCTGAAATTTTTCTTGGCCATACAAGTAGAGTCAGAGTTTGATATTACAGGTATTTTCTGAATGAGAACCCAAGTCACCAAGGGGCTGTGGTCACTACAGGGTGCAGAAGGAACCTACGAGTTGAAGACACTGTCCTTTATTCCTTCTGTATTCTAGACGTTGGCACCTCCTCCCTTGCCTGTATCCCAGACAGAAACACAGCCCATAATTATATTCTACATCCATTGTATGTAAGAGACAAATATGTTTTTCATTGTGCTATTTTTAGCTGCAGTGTTTCTAGCCAGGGAAAATACTCTCTTCGTTCCAGGGTTTTCCTAACAACTTTTCCAATTTTTCCATGTCAGAATATTCAGCTTCCACACTCCTGGGAGAAGGCTCTTAGTGGAGTATTGAGTAGGCTCATCCAGGGGGATTCTAGAGGGGTTTTGGCATCTGAGCTGCTGAGGCTGTAGTCATTCTGTGACAGATGAGGTCCATGGTCCCATGAATTAGGCTGCATTGAGGATTCTCATTCCAAGCACTATCTGGGGACACTGGGAAAAGGTTGGGGTATCATATCCCAAGGGTAGATCTATAAGGAGAAAAGGAAATATTTAGTTATTTATTTTAAATTTCTGCTTTTGTTTTTAGATATAGGCGGTACATGTACAGGATTGTTGCATGGGTACACTGGACCCAGATAATGAGCATAGTACACAATAGGTAGTTTTTCAACCCACGCCCCTCCTCCATCCCCACTCTAATAGTCCCCAGTGTATATTGTTCCCATGTTTCCATCCATGTGTCCATATTTAGCCCCTAATTTCATAGGCAAATTAATGCAGACATAGAAAACCAGATGCCACATGTTCTCACTTATAAGTGAGAACATGGCCTTCAGCTCCATACATGTTCCTGCCAAAGAAATGATTTCATTTTTTTCATGGTAGAATTCCGTGGTGTATATGTACCTCATTTTCTTTATCCAGGCCACCACTGATGGGCACCTAGGTTGATTCCATGTCTTTGTGGATAGCACGGTGATGAACACATAACTGCATGTGTCTTTTCGGTATAATGATCTGTATTCCTTTGGGTATATACCCAATAATGGCATCACTGAGTCACATGGTAGTTCTAAGTTCTTCGAGAAATTGCCACACTGCTTTCCACAGTGGCTGAACTAATTTTACTCCCCCCAGCAATGTATAAGCACCACCTTTTCTCCACAGCCTCACCAGCATGTTATTTTTTGACTTTTTAGTAATAGCCATTCTGACTGGTGTGAGATGGTATCTCATTGTGGTTTTGATTTGCATATCTCTGATGATCACTGATGCTGAGCGTTCTTTTCATGTTTGCTGGCTTCTTGTATGTCTTGTTTTCAGAAGTGTCTGTTTATGTCTTCTGTCCACTTTTTAATGGGGTTGTTTTTTGCTTGTTGATTTAAGGTCCTTACAGATTCTGGATATTAGACCTTTGTTGGATGCATTCTCTGTGAACGTTTCCTCCCATTCTGCAGGTTATTTGCTCTGTTGACGGTTTCTTTTGGTGCGCAGAAGTGCTTCAGTTTAATTACGTCCCAACTGACAATTTTTTTATTGTTGCATTTGGAAGCAAATATTTATTTCATTCAAAGTTTTGGTCCCAAATATGAATCACAAAGCTGCAATTTTAGGCTAGAAAAGAGTTGCGAACTCAAACATGGTGCCAAAATTCCAAATAGGTTTTGAGTCACTGATGAAGCTTTTCCTAAATTGTGTTTTATTTAACTTTAGATTCAGAGGTCCATGGGCATGTTTGTTACAGGGTATACTGCCGACTGCTAGGGATTGGGCTTCTAGTTACACATTATTCACATAGTGAACATCGTACCCCATAGGAAATTTTTCAACCTTCACCCTCTTCCCATCCTCCCTTCTTTTGGAGTTTCCAAGGGTCTGTTATTTCCGTCTTTATGTTCATATATACCACTTGTTTAACTCCCACTTAATAAGTGAGAATATGGAGTATTTGGGTTTTTTCTGAGCTAGTTCACTTAGGATAATGGCCTCCAGCTCCAACCATGTTGCTACAAAAGATACATTTTATTTTATTTTTTTATGGCTGAGTAGCCTATTCACATACATACAGGAATATATATGTATACACGCACACACACACACCCCCCATGAATGTGTAGAATATGTGTATATATGAATATATATAAATGAATTTATATGTGTGTGTGTAGATGGATAGATATATAGATAGATAGATCCTGTTTTAGAAGGCCAATGAGGCTTTTTATTACACGTAATTGTTATCGTGTTCAGAGATTATCTTTGATCAATAAGTATTGATTGCATTGAGGAGAGCACTTTGCACCTAGTGGGTTTTAGCAAAGGCTTGTTAAATCAAAGAGGCTGCGGGCAGTGCCCGAAGTCCACTGCCTGGATTCGGATCCTGCCTTCGTGACTTGCCCACAGCACAGGCTTTCCACTGAAGAGCATATGAAGTTCTGCTCCTATTCCAAACAAAATGAAACAGCTGAATTGCCAACACCTCTTGATAAAGGAATTAGTTATCTATAAGTATTATGTTATTCTCTTTTAATGACATTTTTGGCATTTGCACAGTAATGATTTCTTCAGAAAGAAAGCCACTGGAATCTCCCAGTTCAGAAAATGTAACTAGAAGTTCTTCTCAGCTGGCTCCTGGGGAGATAGAGAGCAGACAGTTCTCCTGGGTGGGAGGGATTTCTAGAAGCTCTTTGCAGCTGAGGCCCTTTTCATCACTATTTATTAATTTGGCTTGATCAGAAGCAATCCAGTTTTGAAGGTGTAGTTTCTAAAACCTCTTGATTTCAGAGAAAGTCATCCTGAAAAATGGTGTAATCCCAGATAACCTTGCTTTGCTTTTTCTCTTCAGATGTCTGGCCACAAAAGGGATCAACAGGTAGAATAGGAAGGGTGTTTTCATCCTTGGGCATTAATTGGGCTCCTCTCTTTTCTTTCTTTATTTTCTTTTGTTTTTGATTTTGTTTTTGTTTTTGTTTTGAGATGGAGTCTCACTCTGTCACCCAGGCTGGAGCGCAGTGGAGCGATCTTGGCTCACCGCAACCTCCGCCTCCCGGGTTCAAGCAATTCTCCCTCCCTTCCTCCCTCCCTCCCTCCCTCCTTCCTTCCTTCCTCCCTCCCTTCCTTCCTTCCTTCCCTCCCTCCCTCCCTCCCTCCTTCCTTCCTTCCTTCTTCTCTCTCTCTCTTTCTTTCTTTCTTTATTTTTTTTTATTTTTTTTTTTAGAGGAAAGAAAGTGAGAGTGAAAGAAAGAAAAAAAAAGAATGTATGAGAGAAAGAAAGAGGAAGAAAAAGAGGGAGAGAGAACAGGATTCTTGTTCTACTGCCCAGGCTAGAATGCAGTCTAAAAATGGGTATTAAAAACCTCTATTATGCCA
>CAUYLG010009331.1:0-64854 GCA_963573385.1 Cacajao melanocephalus
CCCCCAATCCACAGGAAGTCCATTGAACGACAACAAAAAAGTCAACAATATAAAAGCTTGTCGGGGAGGTGGGGAGAGATAGCATGGGAAGAAATGCCAGATATAGGTGAAGGGGAGGAAAGCAGCAAATTACACTGCCACATGTGTACCTATGCAACAATCTTGCGTGTTCTTCACATGTACCCCAAAACCTAAAATACAATAAAAATTAAAAAGAAAAAAGTATTTAAAAAAAAAAAAGAACTGATCGACCTTGGCACTCCACTTGATGGCTGGAGAGGATACGTATGTGTCCTCTGCCATTATGTTGCTTAGATTCAACTGAAATGATAAGACCAACATATGTAAAATAAAAACTAAAAGATAATTAAATTAAGTAACAGATAAAGTAGTATCAAATGCAAATATTCTTCCAGCCCATGGCAAAGAAATGCCACTGCAAGCTGAATTATGGAAGAAAAGCTTCATGGAATAGGCTGTATTTGAAGACTGGTATAAAAATTGTATGCATTAAAAAAAATTCAATTCAGTTAAATGCGCTTGCACATATTCAGAGTTTTCAAAATGTGGCCTATATAAAAATAAAATTAAGATTCTGGCCCACTTGCATGTTAATTCATTTAAGTATCACACAACATAGTACTGAAAGCACTTTTCAGAGGAAGAGGGAAGAAAAAAACAGCCTGCTAGTACTGGCTTCTTCCAATGGTATCCTCAGGGTTACAAGTACAACATGAGTTTCTGTTTGTGTTACAGGGTATTAACTTTTTAATTAAAATACATTTAATAAAAGTATTATTTAATGTTTTAAATCAAAAAATTAATTTGCCCAATATCTGTAACCAGTAAGTGCTTGAATCAGGATTGAAACTTAAGTGTGTCTGCAAAGCTCATGACCCTCTTCAATGCCAGGATTCCTCTCAAGGAGTGCTGAAAACTCAAGAAGCATGGGATGATGGAGAGAAGGAAAAAAGATGGAGCAAATGGCTGCCACTCAAAGAATACAGAAATGCATAATGTTTCTTGATATCTAGGAGTGATAGCAGGATTCATTTCAAATTGTAGCTGCTCATTAGGCTGAGTGTCTTAAAGTACCCTTCTCCTTGGTCAGCATCACTCCATGAGTGTTGTAAGAATGACCCTTACAGTGAGAGGCAGCCAGGGACACAAATGAGCAAGGTGATGTCAAGGAATTACTGCTTTCTGTCAATAATTTTGTGAAGGATCCACACTTTCTTAAAGCTTTGTATTTTGATAAATTTGCTGAAAGTATTAATCCATAATTAATATGACATGATAGTAGACATAAAGCAGGTTTACTAAGAAAACAATATATCTGTTCTGGAAGATACATTTTGCAAACCCAAACCAAAGGATAGTAGGACATATCACAGAAGGGCAGGTTTAAAAGGCAGAGAAAACACAAATGTGGAAGAGTGTTGCAGTAATGGCCCCCATTTGTTCACACAGCCCCGTGTCCATGAAACGAGAGTCCTTCCCTACAGTGGCTTTGGACTTGTCCATGAGATTTGTCTTAGTGGATGAGACAATAGGGAACGTGACACACACAGAAACTCATGTTGTACTGGTAACCCTTGAATACCATTGCAAGAAACCAGTGCTAGAGGCTGAAGAGTGAGAGAATGAAAAATATTTAGCTGACAGCTTACCAAGTGCCAGATATGCCAAAAAATCTAAGGGAGCAGTGGAGTTACTTTCATGCAACTGAGAGTAAAATAGTAAAATAGCACATTTTACTCTATAAAATCAACGTAGCCATTTTATTTAATCTGTCAGCCACAGTCCAATTGTAAGACTAATGCAATTTACTCTGTTTTGCATTTGCATGTGTGAATATATATATACACACACACATATATATGTATATAAAACACAAACACACACATGTAAATACACACCTTTTAGATCCTTAGTGATATGATTGAAAGGTACAAATCAAAATATCAACTTCTGGCATGGCGGCAACATGAAGTTTAACTATCAATGCCACAAACAAATAAATAACACAAATAAAAATCTGCATTGGCACTATAAATTAGGGCAGCACATGCTCTGAAATTCTAACCCATATGCCATATATGAGACCAGATTGCAACATTCTCCTGAGACAGCACAACAGTACTAAGTAGAGAAGACTCTAGATTACTCATAAAACCCTCAATGCTGGGGTAAAAACAGCAGAATATATGTGAGAAGGCAGCACAACACTTTGAATCCTGTTCACCGCAATAGATCAATAGCACCCAAAAGCAGCTGCAGCAGAGCTGCACTAATCAAACCACTGCAAATATGGTTCTCTCCCCACAGGGAAGGGCAAACGTCACAGAAGAAATCAGGCATGGCTATGTCTTGGAGGCAGCTTGGCAATGGACAAGGTTGAATATAGGACAGAAATGTGTTCCAGTGAAATAAGTCCATCACACTCAGAGACAATATGATACCATGATGACATCCTGAGGCAAGGATTACTCACTGGTCCACCTTACTCCCCACCATACTTAGTCTGTCAAAAAGCTAACTTATTAATGCGAATTTATATTAACCAGTACTCCAAATCCAGCTGCAAAGTGGAGACGATCCCACTGACACATACATACATGAAGTAATCTAAGGAGAATCCATCCACCCTGTCAATAACTAAAGATCAGTCCTACATAGAGTCCTTCATCTCAGAGACAAAGTAAATGATAAAAATTCATAAAACAAATTCATAAGTATTTCTAAGACACTCAATGACATGAAGTAAGTTTATAACAGTACCTACATATACCTAAAATAGTCAACTTAAATGGCATGATGTAATAAAATAATAGGTGAAATATAACTTACAAGAGAATTTTACGCTTAGATTCTAAGATTAGAAAAGAACTTTCTAAAGGAAGGTAGGAATAGAGAACTAGAAAAAATAAGAAAATGACAAAAGGTTAAACACGCAATAATAGATATATTCTCTATTAGCATCAGGAAGGGGCTGAATTGGCAGTGAAGAAAATGAGAATTCACGCTGTGATGTAGAAACTTAAAAACAATCTGGAATGGAGAAGAGAGGGAAAGCTACAAAATAAATTTTAAATTAGAGAAAATAATAACTGGGATGTAGAATAGAGTGAAGCATATCAGTCAACGTTGTTTCAAAACAGAAAATGAGAACAAATAAGCAGGCAAATAATTAGTTACAATTATTATAAAAATCCAAAAATATCTACAATTGCCAATCAATATTTTCTGAACTATTAGATAAGAGATGTAGTAATAGCTGCTTTATACTATATGTAACACATGTTACATCCTCAGTAAAGCACTAAATAGTAGACATTATCATTATAATATGCATTTTATAAATGAAGAAAATGAGCTTAAGTAACAAAGCAGGAAGAGGTTATCATCACCTAGGAAAAGCCTGAATCAACAGTCTTAAATAATTCACCAAATTTGTAAGAACATCACAAAATAAGCAATGAAATGGCAACGGCCCATTTATATTTTCAATTTCAAGGAAAGAGAAGGCATTACAGGTATCTAAGCAGGATAAAAAATCAGTCTAAAAAACCAGCATGTGTATACTCTACGGTTTCACTTTTTGCAGGTTCACCTTCTGTCAACCTTGGTCTGAAAAGATTACAGTATTTTGAGACAGAACAAGAGGCCACATTCAAATAACTTTTATTCTAGCATATTGTTATAACTGTTGTATTAGTATTGTTGTTAATCTCTTACTGTGCCTAATTTATAAGTTAAACTTTATTAAAGATATGTATGTGTAGTGAAAAACAGCCTATATAGGGTTTGGTACTATCTATAGTTTCAGGTATTCACTGGGAGCCTTGGAGTACATTTTCCTTGAATAAGGAGAGACTACTATATGTGCATGTGTGTATACTTATATGTATATATGTAAATAAATACGTATGTGTGTGTGTAGTAACATAAGAATAATATAAATATCTATCATATTTTACCAGAATTTTGAAGGCATGAATAAAGTCAATAACTACAGGATTTTAAAGAAGAAATTCTATCTCATCTACTTCATATCTAGGTAAGATATCAACATATGCATAGGCAACAAAACATACTGCCAAATAATTAAATGCTTTAAACAACTACATATAATCCTAATAAACTGCTGGGAAAAGTATTGTAGTTTTCCCATAAGTTAGTTAAGATTTCTTTTAAAAAAGATAATGTAGCAAAGAAATGACATTTTAAATTAGCATATACAAACCAATCATTTTAATATATGCAAACAATAACAAGTTAGGGTATACAGGGAGAAAAGACCCATATATAAGAATAACATATAATAAAATAACCAGAAATAAGCTTAGTAAGAAATGTGCAAAGTCTGTATTTTAAAAACCTTAAAGCACTCTTGAAAGACCATATATCAAAATTGAAGACTTGAAAAGACAGAGTATATTCTTGATTAGAAGGCTCAACTCTGTAACTGAGGTTGGGATTATAATAAGGAGTAGGTCTGAGAAATGGAAAAATTGGGATTCCATTTTGGTTGTGTTGAGTTTGACCTTTCAGGGAAGAGGCCACTAGGCATTGGATAAGTGAGTGTGGAGCACTGTGGAGAGGTCAGCATGAAAGTTATGAATTGGAGCGTTCTCAACATCTGCCACTTAGCAATAGTGTGTAAATGCAGAGAGGAAAGGAACCTAGAATAGAAACCTGAACCTTCCAACATTGATGGATTAACTGGAGGGTGAAAAGCCACCACAGAAGACTTGAGACCAAACCAAATGGCCAGTGAAAGAAACGGAAAAGTATGAGTGTGATATTCTGGAAGCCAAAGACAGTCAAGTTGTTCAAAGAGGGAATATTCATCCTGTATTCCCAGTGCCTGGCCCATGGTAAGAATTCAATAAATATTTGTTAGATGAATGAAAGTATGAAAGAAGAAATGGAATTTTCCTAGAAGGATATGTTTTATAAAAGTATACTCACAAAGTAGAAGAAAAACATTTTAGACTAATTTCATGTGTGTATTATACATATATATAAACAAAAAACAATCCTAAATTTTAACTAAAAGTTCAAATCCATCTGTATTCTAAAATAATAATAGAATATGACTGAATGTCTAATGGTACCCAAATCTCTAGTAAAATATTCAGCCAAATGTGCCCTGAATTGCTGTAATAGAAATGAAAGTTATTAAGTGCTCATTGATAAAATATTGAACACTAAGTGTGCAAATAATATAGACTCACTGGTCTTGGGTATGGTCCTAAAGATCATTCAGTCTTCTCCGGCTGTCTCTAAATGGGCCATCAGAACCTGCTCCCATACCCAGAATTAGTCTCTTCTTCCATCTTGCCACAAAACCCTCTTTCAGCAAATTACTGACCTCTAGAACATCAAACTATCCCTAGAGATCCTCAAATGACCACTTGGCTACCAGAGAGCACACAAGACAGAAACTAGGCATGGGTTTCTTTCTTATTTTTAAGCATCTTCAGGGAGTTGTTGATAAGAGTTAAAACTAGACTTAGCATTATAACTACTTGGTCTCCCTTCATGAGCTGTTTCAAAAGGTATGATTAATTTCATATACGCAGCCATTAAAGTAATTTTCATAATATCAGCTACATGGTTAACCACATCAAATTGGGATCAGAACAGCCACCAGATTGATTCATTTTCCATGTGTACAATCTGTTATATATTCAGAACAATCATTAATGCTTCTTAACTCTTCTTCAAACCAGTACAGAGCCTTGTATTTTGTCTAGGGTGAATTACTTCATTCAAACAAACAAACCAACAAATCAGAAACTAATTTTTTAGCCTGTCATAAATATGACTAACGATACATGTATGTTCCTTCCTGGACACATTTGACTTTCTCTCTTTAAAACACCTTCTATTGAATTTAAAAACTTCCTGAAAGTATTGAGCAAGCAAATAAAATCAGTTTTCCATACACATTATAGCTAAAATGAGATCACACATGTAAATTATAAACAATGATTGTTTCTTACTAGCTTATGATATCTGTGAATATTTTTCTGGTTTCTCAGATTTTTAGTGAAGCACACCTTTGGTCTTGACCTTACAGAAAAAATACTCTTTTAAATCTACTTCACCCTCTGATCCTTAATAGTCTTTGCCAATCAGTAGTTTCCTGATTAGCCACAACTGTGTCAATCTATTTTGTAGGACTGTGATTATTTGTCTGGTCCTATAGTTTTAAAAAAACAGGCAAGCCACGGAGGTGAGGCTAAAATGTGAACTTGGTAAGACTGTAGCTTCCTTTTCTATTAGGTATCTCCCCTTCTCACTTGGTGATAATATGATGCTGGCAACACTTGTTTTATCTTTACTTAATTGTTTTAGTACCATTTAACCTGCTACAAGTATTTTAAAAGGTCATGTAGTATATGAGCTGGGGGTATAGATAGGCCTTTATGGAAAGAATCTGAGCTGCATCTTTTGATGGCATAGCTTTATAAAGTTAGCTTAAAACTAGAAAAAAGTAAAACCTCACATCTTCATGTACTGCTAATTCTAAATCATTTTAAGGTGATAATCACCAGAGGCAGGAGCCAAAGCCATGCAAAATTCCTCTCTATTGATGGAAGGGTGTGTCACATACATTAGCATATCACTGACTTTTTCTGCAGTCACTGTAATCCCAGCTTTTCACAGCTATTATTTTTTGTTTTCTCAGAATCTTCCCTGAACAACATGCATCTTCTTTGAGACAGAGTCTTGCTCTGTTGCCCAGGCTGGAGTGCAGTGGCGCGATCTTGGCTCACTGCAACCTCTGCCTCCCGGGTTCAAGTGATTCTCTTGCCTCAACCTCCCAGCATCTTATTTTCTTTCAGTAATGTGAATTGTTGGCTATGTGTGAAGTTTTTACATGATATTTTTTAAAAGTCATTAAATGCTTTGCATATGTAGGAACTTGTACCAGGCAATGCAGAGTCTGAACTCATAGAAATTGTTCCCTTACTTTGGAAATTAGTGTTCTGCTGCAGAATAGACATAATGTCCAACATAGTGAACGACTTTATGACTTAAATAGAGCATTTCTCTCTGTCTCTCTCTCACACACACACATCATGTGGGCATGATAAAAAATCAGGATTACAAATAAAGCATAGATTTCAAACTGTATTTAAGATGTAGTTAAGGCAAAATTATAAGTTAATGAGATGTATGTGTCTGATAAAGGGAAAATTCATTAATTCATAATCATTTGCCATAAATTATATGTACAATTATTTTATGGACATGTATACAGCTGATCCAGTCTAAATGATCACCAATGACCTGAATTAAATAATATATAATGTGGAATTAAGGATGTGAAAAATTGTACAAATACACTTACTTTTTGTTAAATATGTTTTGACTACAATAAAATTTATGTAAATGTTAGAAGCACAGTTCAAACTGAATTATAATTTTTCAGGAGGTTTGCTTGCATGGCATATTAAAATATCCCTGAGGAAACATATTTCTTAAAACCACAAAGAAAAAAGTTCTTGCAATGGGAAAATGATTGATTTACCTGGATCTTCTATAGTTAAGTTCTTTATCAACCATTGAACAATGTCTGAACCTAGAAAGAGGAAAAAAAAAAAACACAAACAGATGTGAACATTTTGTTTATACATATTAACTTTAACAATTCTCCACCTTTGGTGTTCATATTAGAAGGAACTTTTCTAATTGTTACAATGACAAGTTAAGGATCTACCCTAGACAGGGTGCTGAAAACACAGTGTGAATACTTAGCTGTCCTTCAATAAACCAATGTGTAAACTGGTAAATTAATAAATATAAAATATTTAAATAAAAATAAAATTTACTGTACTAGTAGAAAGTGATTTGTTTACTACATAAGTATTTATTAAGCATCTAATATATTTCAGGTACAAATCTTAGCACGGCATAACCGGTACTTTCTAAGATGGTTCCTGTCTCATTTCTGGTTGTACCCACCTCATTCTTACATCTCTTTTCAAGCCAAACCAAATTTGTTTTTGTTTTTTGAGCCCTCCAATGTATTTCAAGCCTCTATGTCTCCATAACAGTATTCTCCCTGACTGAAATGTTTTCCCACAATTTTTTTTTTTTTTTAAGACAGAGTCTCGCACTGTCGCCCAGGCTGGAGTGCAGTGGTGCAATCTCAGCTCACTGCAACCTCTGCCTCCGGAGTTCAAGTGATTCTCCTGCCTCAGCCTCCAGAGTAGCTGGAATTACAGGCACCTGTCACCGTGCCCGGCTCATTTTTTTGTATTTTTAGTAGAGACAGGGGTTCGCTATGTCCTCAAACGCCTGACCTTGAGATCCACCCACCTCAGCCTACCAAAGTGTTGGGATTACAGGCGTGAGCTACCGCGCCTGGCCTGTCTTCCCACTATTTTTAAGACACTCAAGATTCACTGACATGACAGAATTTTCCGTGGCCCTTCCCCTTGTCCACTGAGTTTCCAACATTGTCCATGAAACCTTGCTGGAATCCACATAGTCTTTTATCGCAGTGCTAATCACACCATGCCCCAGCTGTTTATTTGATGAATGCCCGAAAGTAAGAACCTTGAAGCAGGGTGTCATATTCAGCTTTGATTATTTGGAGCGTAGTAAGTGCTTAACAATGTGTGATAAATACAAAATATGAGTGACTATGTTTTACTTCACACAGAAGAGATGAGAGACAGTCTGCAGAAAACATGTTTGAGCTAGATTCTGAAGAGTATATTTTTGTCTGTGAATAAGGGAGTAATTTAGTGGCTGAAGGGGTCTATGTAAAAATTAAAAGTGGAAAGACAATAATAGAAATCATTTACTACACACTGTCTATATGCAAGTGCTGGGAATAATACAAACTTGAAAGTAATAACAGAGTGCACAGTATATTCAGCAGGTCTTGAACTCTAGGCTAAAGAATTAATTTTTTTTTCCATAAGGAAAGCAGAGAAAGAGACATGCAATATTTCTGAGCGGAAGAATGACATTACCAAAGTAAGTTTAAGAAATATGACTGGCAATATATGTGAAATGCCTTAAGCAGTCAAAAAGAAGGCAAGGCAGTCAGTATGTCTACTAGTTGCGATCCAAGATTGAAGGGAAAAGGTCGTAGTTCAGTGTACAAATGAACTTCTTAAAAATTACAGACTTGTTTTAAGACTTTACGGCTAATTAGGTTTAAGGGTTACAAGTAGGAGAGATTAAAAAATAAGTCAAGATTTCTAGCCTAGAAGCATGGATGAATAGAATGGTGAAAATAAGAGCAGAAATAGGCGATTTAGCGACTGCTTTGCTGGAGACATTCATTTGAATTTAAAATTGGTTTTCTGCATAATTCTTTTCTATATAAAATTGGAAAAATATATATGTGAATTATTTGCATACATAGTAAACTGTTTCATAGCTGCCTGAACTGAATGAAACTTCAATGTGAACCAAGATTCTATTTCAACCTCTCCTAGAAGCTGACTAGAATTGCCGTCTACCCACCTCAGAGATTTTGCATATTAATTACATTAATATTGGCAAAATAATTCTAGCTGCTTGAATTAAATCAGTTCAAAATCAATTTAAGAATAAATCTGATGACTAAACTTGAAAATAAAGTCCCAAAAGTTATGAGAACATTCATACTCAATGTCACTTTCAACATGCATGCATTTAAAAACTAACTCCATGTATTGACTTGAACTTGCATTCTTTTATAGCTGTTCCTTTTATAGCTGCCATTGATTTAAACGCATTTGGGAAGGCAGATTCATCCAGATCCTGAGGGAAGTTACACTAAAACAGCTCTGAAGGTCTAAAGGAAAGGAGATCATTCTCCAGAAGTCAGCTGACAGTGTCCCAGTGTCATGTTCATCCTTATAGGCTAAGTTATCTTGAAGCATAATCTTCCCTTTGAAAAAGAAAAGGAGAACTCAGCTTTTCACATATATATGTAGCGATCCTTGACTAGTGTCGAATCCCAGATACACAAATCTTCCGCACAATCCGCAGGCACCCTGCTCATTTTTCAGAGTTGAGCATCTATTTAAGTAACATATGTGAGCAGCCACTGGAAATTTTCCATTCTTTTGAAGACAGCCAAACATTTGTTCCAGGACAATACATTTTTTTTTATTGTGAAAAAATGACTTTAAAAATGCTCTTAGAGACTAAGTTTTTAAAAAAGTATTCTGTTCTGTTTTGCTTTCTTTTCTTTTTTTTTTTCTGAGCAGAAAGGAATACAAAGAAGCCTAATTTAAAAGTATGTTTAATTCAGAGAATAGAAAACTTTCTTTCTCAGCCTACTTATGAGTATTTCTGTCACAAGTGTATTCTCCGTTCAGCTCTGAAGGAGTCAATTTAATTGGACTTGAGCAACTGTTAGTGTCACCTAGCAGATGCTGTAGTAGTTTTTTATTGTGTGATCACCCCAACATATTTATGGTTTTAGGCTGAAACATTATGGATTTTAAAATTGTTAAATTCATACCCAAACTCACCATGTTAACCTATGCTGCATCTACAAGAGTAAGACCTCAACTCCTTGAAGAGACAGGTAGAGAGAGAAGGAGGGAAAAAAATCCAGTATCTTGTTTATTTAGTGAAACGTGCTCTTACAGAGTCATCTTGAGAAGCATGGCTCAAATTTAACATGGGGCATTACAGTCAGAAGTGTAGTAGGAATGCCACCTCTACAGCAATTTCCCAGCTTTATATTAAATAAATAAATAAATGGCTGGGTCTGCGAATTTTTTTTTACGTATAATGTATATGTAGAATATGATAGTGTTCTATTTGTCTTGATTTTGGAGCGCTCAAAGTAAGTTGTGGAGTTTTTTGACATTCCACTTTGACTACAGCCTATGGAGCATTTAGCGCTGGTCAGTGACCATACTCTGATTTTGAATTCTTACAGGCATATATCACTTTTAGAGTTACAGAGCTTTGTGTTCCCTCTACTTAGCAGAAGCCATAGAGGTTTTATTATCATCTAGTCCTAGCAGCATATTACTTAAAATGAAAGCAAGCAAAAACAAACAAGCAGAACTCTTCCTCTTCACACTGCTCATAGTTTTCTACCTGCGATACTGTTTCTTTCTTCCATGACTTTGCTAATGCTATTCCATCTTCATCTCTTTTTCCTGTGGTGAATCTCAACTGAGTCCACAAAGTTCAATTCAAACATTACCTACTCCAGAAAGGCTGTTCTGCCCACCCCACCCTATTTTACTAGGTAAAGTGTTTCTTATTTATGTTCTATTAATATCTTTATCATTCTTTTTACTTATCCATGGTCTTATCATCCTGTCTTTATTTTTCTCTGTCTTCCCCTTGGCACTATAAGTTTACCTTGAAGGCCAGGAGTATGCATTATTCATCTTTGGATCCCAAACACCCAGACCAGTGCCTGACATGTAAAAGAGGATCAGTAAATGTCAAAAGAATGGATGAATAAATAGCAAGACTCCCCTCCCCTTATTCTATCTTGAGAGAGTTTAAAAAGAATGGTATCCCTCATGCAAATAATATTCTACTGGCATGTAATTTCAACACCAGTATTACTAAACGTGATGTTAAATTGATCTTAATCTTCAACAATATGTTCTCACCCATGCCGTGGACCTGAATGGCAAACGAACTTCCTTACCCGTGACCCTGTGGAGTGGAAAGGACTGAACCAGGCTCTGTTCTAAGCCTGTCTTACTTCCATTACAGTCCACGCCCCCCGCCCCCCCACAGATTAGCCCCCATCTTCAGCTGCAGGTGTTACCCACAGCTATTCACAAACTGAATCTGAATTAGAGGTTTGCAAAAATATTAAGCTTTCATGAAAAAAAATAGCAAAATATTTGTAAATATATGAGGACTTTGTAAGCAAGCAAAATTCAGCTAAAGACATTAGTGAAAACTTCAGCTTTTAATCCCCACGGAAGGTGCACAAATTAATCCTGAGGCAAAGACACTGATCTCTGCAGTGTTTCTGTTTCAGGGAAGTGGACAGGCTCCTTGTACCGACCAAATACCTTTGCTGAAGGTTCGGAACCACATAGACACGGTGCTGACAATACAAATATTTATTTAGTGAACATCATAAATAACTCTCCACGTTTTTGATGTTATAACTCTTCTCCTTCTCCTTCTTTTTTTGACAGGGTCTCACTTCACCTCACCCAGGTTCAACTTCCTTGTCTCAAGCAATTCCACCTGCCTCAACCTCCAAGAAGCTGAGATTACAGGTGCAAGCCACCATGCCTGCCATTTTTTTTTTTAAATTTTTTAGAGAGGTGGGATCTCACTATATTGCCTAGACTCGTCTTGAAATCCTGGCCTCAGTGATCTTCCTGCTTCAGCCTCCCAAAGCACTGGGATTACATGGTGTGAGCAACCATGCTCAGCTAACTATTGTTAAAACCTCTTATTAAATAGAAGACTTCCTATACACTAAAATTAATTTTCCCAACATTATTCTTGGTTCCTTGAAGTAGGCACAATAAATGTTAATCATTATCAAATGCACGTAATAAACAGCTATTGCATTTCTGTAGAAGTTTGGCTGAGGATCTGCAGTTTTAGGAACAGGAAAGAAAGACTGTCGAGCGAAGCAAATGAACTGATCTGTCAGTCCCTTGAGAGAAGAAACGACATCATACTCACGTTTCCACCGTTCTCTTCAAAGTGTTTCAACACAGATCACTGTTAAATGTTTACTGAAGGTATGACTCACTGTTTATAGACATATACTCTATACAGAAAGGACTTAAAATGCTGAAAAAGTCAGCTCTAACGTGACTCCATTTAGTATGTTATGACACTCCAGTGAATCTCTCATTATCTATTTTATTTATTTATTATATATTTTTATTTTTTGAGATGGAGTCTCACTCTGTGACCCAGCCTGGAATGCAGTGGCACGATCTTGGCACACTGCAACCTCCACCTCCCGGGTTCAAGTGATTCTCTTGCCTCAGACTCCTGAGTAGCCGGGACTACAGGTGCATGCCACCATGCCCAGCTATTTTTGTTGTATTTTTAGTAGAGATGGAGTTTCACCGTGTTAGCCAGGATGGTCTTGATCTCCTGACCTCGTGATCTGTCTGCCTCGACCTCCCAAAGTGCTGGGATTGCAGACATGAGCCACTGTGCCTGGCCTCATTATCATAATCACAGTCTGAAATGGGATCAAACTTATGATAAAAAGCCCTTCTTCGAATATGCCACAGCTAAGAACACCCATGAAATCTCAAAGGTCAATGGAAACAAAATAATCAAAACAGATATGTTTCCTTTCAATAAATCTGAGATACATTTAAAGCATTTGCCTGCAAGACTTTAAAAATGTTGTTTAGCAGTTATTTAAATGCATTTGCAGATGTCACGGCAAAAAGCTAATTATCTAGCTGATTACATTTTCTTTCCATGTTGTGCTCTTTAGAGTTCTACGCCCCTTGCTCTAAGTGCAGAGTCACAGAAAATGTTGGGTTTTGTTGATATAACCTGAACCTGCAAATCAACGGATGGAAGCCTGATATTCATTGCAATTACTACTAGTGTGTTCCGGGGATAAGACAAGTAAAAATGTATTTCCCTACCTGTTGGCAAGGTACAATGAAAAAAATTACAGTTCTCAGGCAGAGCTCCTTGGGGCTTCCTTGAGCAGACATTTCATCAAGATCATGGGAATTTAACTAGATTTTTAATCTTTGTTGTGTAAATTCCAGAAATCACAAAAATATCTCTTTAGACACAAAGCAGGCATTTTTGTCTCTTCGAAGCCTAAGAAGCTTTAAACACAGGCAGCAGAAACAGCGAAGCAGCGAAGACAACAATGAGGGTATAAAAGGTAATGGAGGCGACCTTCTGGATTGCTTCCTGCCCTCTACTGGAGCTCAGGAGGATTCCTCATAAACTGGAGAAGCTTTTCCCAAACAGCCTACTCAGGAACATCAACTGCCGCTTCTTGTGTGGGATGGTGACGGTAAGGTGGGAAATGTGGAGTTAAGAGAGGGAAGGAAAATAGGGTTCCTTGATGTGCAGCCTTTATTTTGATAAAGAAGGTTGAAAAAAAATCAAGAGAAAACTAAGTCCACAGTGTTAGGATGATCTTAGGATGGGGATATTAGATCCCTTTTAAAAGACCATTTTATATTTTTATGTTTTAGTTCTATGGTTCTTTAGACTCAAAGAAAATAAAATAAGTAACAAACATATGTGTAAAATGTTCAGATATAACTATGAATTTGGGGTCTAATTCATAGTTAATACATTGGAACACATTAGAAGAAATTATTTATCAATCGATGAATCAATTCCATATGCTAGCTGGTAGGCATAAAGAAAAGCCTAATTGATCATTCTTGCCCTCAACACATATATTTTTTTTTTCAGCTACACACAGGCCATCTCTAACTATCTAACTGCGTCTGTGAAGGGCATATGAGATAAAGAAGATGTTTATTGATTAATAATTTAAAAAATTCCTCTAGCAGAGACTACACAGCTGCCATAGGAAGAATAACACCTCCCGGGTTTGTGTTGCATGATATGCTATCTTCACATGTAAGTTTCCATTAAAATATCTACCATTTCTCAGAAATGAAATAACAAAGCATTTCACTTATTGCATAAATGCAGTAAGTGCAACGTCCAGAACGGAAACAAGAACAGGTCACCCCAAATGCATATTTAAATATACCTCTCCCTGAATGAAAAGTCTTCAATGGCCTTTTCACTGGCACCCGAATAGCTTTCAAGAGCTTGACTCCTCTTGCTCTCTCAGCTTTCCAATTGTTTCCTCTTCTGAATTGTCTAACGTAAAAGCATCAACTTGACATTCTTTAGCTGTAGCATGATGAGAGAGAGAGGGAGAGAGAGAGAAAGAGAGAGAAAGAGAGGAAAAGAGAGGAAGAGAAAGAAAGAGAAAGAGAGAGAAAGAGAAAGAAGAAAGAGAGAAAGAGAGAAAGAGAAAGAGAGAGAGAAAGAGAAAGAGAGAGAGAGAGAAAGAGCGAGAAAGAGAGAGAGAAAGAGAGGAAAAGAGAGGAAGAGAAAGAAAGAGAAAGAGAGAGAAAGAGAAAGAAGAAAAGAGAAAGAGAGAAAGAGAAAGAGAGAGAGAAAGAGAAAGAGAGAGAGAGAAAAAGCAAGAAAGAGAAAGAGAAAGAGAGAGAAAGAGAGAGAGAGACAGAGAGAGAGAGAGAAAGAAAGAGAAAGGGAAAGGGAAGGAGAAAGAGAAAGGGAAAGGGAAGGAGAAAGAGAAAGAGAAAGAGAAAGAGGGAGGGAGGGAGGGAGGAAGGAAGGAAGGAAGGAAGGAAGGAAGGAAGGAAGGAAGGAAGGAAGGGCCAAACTAATTTCCAGAGGGCCTGAGCCATTTTATCTTCCTACCAGCGACGTAGAAGTGATTCAGTTTCTTCCCATCTTTGCTAACACAGTGTTACTGTTTTTTAGTTTAACCATTCTGATAGTATGTGTTGATTTCATTTGCATCTCCCTGGTGGCTAATGGTATTGAACATGTTTTCACATGCTTTTTTGGTGTAGGTACATCCTTTTCCGTGAAACATCTCTTCATATCTTTTGATCATTTTCCAATTGATGTGCATGTGTGATTGCTTTTTCAGAGTTCTTTTTGTATTCTACATACTAGTCCTTTCTTGGATATGTGGTTTACACATATTTTCTTTTACGCTGTAGCTTGTTGTTTCACCCTCTTAACAGGGTCTTTTTCAGAAAAAAAAAAGTTTTTAATTTTGATAAGGTCCAATTTATCAACTTTTTATAGATTATGGTGTCAAATCTAAGAACTCTTTGCCTAGACTAAGATATCCAAGAATTTCTCCTACTATTTTTCCTGAATTTTTTTTTAGTTTTAGTGTTCCATTTTGCACTAGTGTTTGTGAGTTGAGATCGCACCACTGCACTCCAGCCTGGGTGACAAAGTGAAACTCCGGTTTTTGCCTATGAATGTTGAACTTCCTTATTGCCTATGAATGTCCAATAGCTGCAACACCATTTCTTGACAAAGTTATATTTCCTCAGTTGAATTGCTTTTCCATCTCTGTCAAAAATCCTTTGTGTCTATTTGTGTGGATCTACTTCTAGGTTATTTATTCTGTTTTATTCATCTATGTGTCTATCCTTCTACTAATACCACACAGTTCTGTTTACTGGAGTTATGTAATGTCTTGAATATATAATATAAACATATAATAAATTCCTCCTACATTATTTTTCTTTCAAAATTGTTTTACCTGTTCTATTTCATTTGCTTTCTTTATAAATCTTAGAATTATCTTGTCTATATATACAAAAAAATCTTGCAGGGATTTTGAAAGGAATTTCATTAAACTTGTGTATCAATTTAGAGAAAACTGCCTTTTATACAAGGTTATTCTTCATATATTTGAAGTATGCCTCTCCATTTATTCACATCTTCTTTTATTTCTTTTTGCAGTTTTCAGCATACAAGTCCTGAACGAACTTCATTAGATTAACACCTATTTAATTTTTGAGCAATTTAAAATGGTATTGTGTTTTTGATTTCAACATCCACATGTTCATTGTTAGTATATAAAAATGTAATTTACTTTTGCATATTTATTGCATATCCTGTAATCTTTCTGGACTTGATTCTTAGTTCTAGAAGGTTTTTTTGTAGATAGTTTGGGATTTAACAGGTAAATATCATATCATCTGCAAAGAGGAGAAGTTTTCAGTTTCTTCCTTTCTGATCTGTATATCTCTTATTTCTTTTTCTTGTCTTATTGCTCTGACTAGAAATTTCAACATTTTGTTAAATAAATCTTTAACTTATTCTCAATTTTAGAGGAACACACTTAGTCTTCTGCAACTACATATAAAGTAAGCTTATTATTGTTAATATTAGTATTATTATTATTCGAGACTGTGTCTCCCTCTGTTGCCCAGGTTGGAGTACAGTGGTGCCATCATGGCTCACTGTGTTTTTATTATTATTATTATCATTTGTAGAGACAGTGTCTTGTTATGTTTCCCAGGCTGGTCTCAAACTCCTGGGCTCAAGTAACTTTCCTACTTCAGGCTCCCAAAGTGCTAAGATTACAGGTGTGAGCCACTGCACCCAGCTCTAAATATTTTTGAATCCATTGTTTTGTAGCTCTTTTTTGTTGTTGATAAAATTATATTCACACAACTTAGTACAGCCTTCTGGTGTAATCACTTTACCAATTTGAGTGAAGTATGGAACCCTAGGTCCCTTCCTGTTCCTTTAATCTTCCCAATTTTTAATATTTTTTAGCTAATTCCTCTATGTACATTTAGAATCACATCAGACATTGTTACATTTTTTTTCGTCAACAATCAAAAATAATTCAGAAGGTTGGGTGCAGTGGCTCACACCTGGAATCCCAGCACTTTGGGAGGCCGAGGTGGGCAGATCATTTGAGATCCAGAGTCCAAGACTAGCCTAACCAACATGGGGAAATCCCATGTTTAGTCAAATATAGAAATTAGCTGGGAAGGGGACACACGCCTGTAATTCCAGCTACTCGGGAGGCTGAGGCAGCAGAATCACTTGAATCCAGGAGACAGAGGTTGCAATGAGCCAAGATCATGCCACTGCACTCCAGCCTGGTCGACACAGCAAGACTGTCTCAGAAAAAAAAAAAATTCAGAAAACCAAGAGAAGATAAGTTTATTGTATTTCTTACATGTTTGCTTACCATGTTTTCTATTCTGATATTCCAAGGTTCCTTTTCTTATTGTTTCCCTTTTATTTAGAAAATTCCTTTCAGTCATTCTGTTAGAGTTAGTCAGCTGGTGACAAATTCTGTTAGTTTTCCTTCATCTGAGAATGTTTTGATTTTCCCGTTATGCCTCAAGAAGATGTTTGCTGGGCAGAGGATAATGGATTGACAATTCTTTCTTTTCAGCAGGAAAGGAAAAATGTGCCACTTTCTTCTGGTGTTCATGGTTTCTGATGAGAAGTCTGCTGTTGTAGGAATCATTTTTCTCTTCTAGTTAAGCTGTCATTTTTCCCTGACTGCTTTCAAGATGTTTGTTTTGTTGCTGTCTGCAGTTTTCAAATGTTTACTAAGTGGCTTGGTATGGGTTTCCTCAGGTTTATTTACCCTGTTTGGGCTTCTCTCAACTTCTTCAACTGAAGGTTTATGTGTTTGCTATGCTTGTGATGTTTTTAAGCCATTATTTCTTCAAGTACTTTTTTATTTTTAAAGTTCAGCTTTTTATTGAACACCTTATAAAAGAGGTTTAGTTAAAAAGACCAAAGCCCACGTCATCAGATTCTTCTTTCTTTGCTTCCACTTTCTTCTCCTCAGCTGGAGCAGCAGCAGTGGAGGGGGCAGGACCTCCTGCTAGACCAGGTCCACCAGCCCCTACGTTGCAGATGAGGCTCCCAGTGTTGACATTGGCCGGGGCCTTTGCAAACAAGCATTTCCTCTTGAACCAAAAAGGTTCAACATTTACACCCGCTCTTTTAATGAGGGCATTGACCTTATCCTCTGTGACGGTCATCTCACTGTCGTGCAGAATGAGGGCTGAGTAGATGCAGACCAGCTCAGAGACGGAGGCTGTGGCGCGGGCGAGAGTGGGGCTGGTGTTGCTGGACGCGGTGCCAGTCACTGGATGAAGTGAGGGCCTCACCCCAACGCAGCCTTAGCTTCCTCGGAAGGACCGAGCACCTTGGTGGCAGCTGAGGAAAGATTCTTCAAGGGCTTTTTTAGTCCCCATCATCTTTCTCCTATCCTGTCATAACCCCAATGACACCAGTGTTAGATCTTTTGTTGTAAACCCATAAAAGATCTCCATCCCAGAGGCGATGTTTCTTTTTGTCAGTCTGTTTACTCTCTGCTGTTCAGATTAGGTAATTTCTGTTGTTCTGTCTTCTATTTTACTGCCTTAGTGGTTTCTCCGGTCACATTAGTTTTGTCATCAAGCCCATCCACTGAGTTTTGCTTTTTGTTATTGTCCTTTTCAGTTCTAAAGTTTCCACTTTTTTTATATCTTCTATTTCTTTGCTGAGAATCTCTATTTATTTTCTGAGGCCTTCCAGTTTTTAATATGCTTAAAGCATATTGTTATTATTACCAAATAATTTTTATCATAGACAGGGGTGTCCAGTCTTTCTGGCTTCCCTGGCCATGCTGGATGAAGAATTATCTTGGGCCATACATAAAATATACTAACACTAATGATAGTTGATGAGATTTTTAAAAATCACAAAACAAACTCATAACATCTTAAGAAAGTTTACAAATGTCTTTTGGGACATACTCAAAGATGTCCTGGGCCACAAGCTGGACAAGTTTGTCATGGATACTTCAAAGTCTCTGTAAGCTAATCTATTATCTCTGTCATCTCAATCTTGACAACTATTGATATATATATATTTCCATTTAGTTTGAGATCTTCCTGGTTCTTGGTATGATGAGTATTTTGTTGTTGTTAAGACAGGTTTTCACTCTGTCACCCAGGCTGGAGTGCAGTGGTGCAGTCTTGGCTCACTGCAACCTCTACCTCCCAGGCTCAAGTGATTCTCGTGTCTCAGCCTGCCAAGTAGCTAAGACTACTCATGTGTGCCACCACACTCAACTAATTTTTGTATTTGCAGTAGAGATAGGGTTTCACCATGTTGGCCAGGCTGGTCTCAAACTCTTGGCCTCAAGCAATCCACCCACCTTGGCCTCCCAAAGTGCTGAGACTATAGGCGTGAGCCACTGCGCCTGGCCTGATGAGTATTTTTTTAAATTGAAACCTGGACATCTTTGTATTTTGTTATGCGATTCTGGATTTAATTTAAACCTCTGTTGTAGTTGGCTTTTGATGACACCACTCCTCCAGAAGAGGGAAATGCTATTTCATGGCCACCAGGTGAGGGTAGAAATTTGACACTGTAGTGGGGGTGGCCTGGTCACCACTGTTTGACGGCAGAAGTCTTGATGCTCCCCTAGGCTTCTTCTGACACCACCCTACTGTGGAGAAGTAGGGTGTTATTACTACCAGGTTGGTGTAGGATATCCAGTCACCTCACCTGATCTTCATGGAAATATGGATGGGGGAAAGAAGATCTCGTTCCCGACAAGAAGCAGAACAGTGGTGACTAGCGATAGGGTGGGATGAGGGAAAATGAAGAACAATGGGTCTCAAAAAGGCCCAAGGAAACTTTTGGGGGGAATGAAAATTTCTACTATTTTGATTATGGCTATGGTTTTAGGGATATATTCATGTGTCAAAATGCATCAAGATTTTATACTTTACAACTATCCAGGTTATTGTATAGTAATTATCCCTTAATAGATATAAAACTCAAAACATCTGAAAACAAAGAAAAAAGAAAATATTTTAAGTCTCCTTACTCATGTCTTCAATGTGAATTAGGTTATAAGATTGAAACACTTTCTTTTTTTCAGCATTGAATGGTCCACAACTGAATTGTTCAATCTTAGCCACTAGCCACATGTAATTATTTAGTTCTTCATTTTTTTTCTTTTTTCTTTGTTTTCTTTTTTATACAGAGTCTCCCTCTGTCACCCAGGCTGGAGTTTAATGGCGCAATCTCAGTTCACTGCAAACTTCCATCTCGTGGGTTCACGTGATTCTCATGCCTCAGCCTCGAGAGTAGCTGGAATTACAGGCGTGTGCCACCACACCCAGCTACTTTTTGTATTTTTTATTTTTTTAGTAGAACTGGGGGTTTATCATGTTGGCCAGGCTGGTCTCGAATTCTCGACCTCAGGTGATTCACCTGCCTCAGTTTTCCAAAGTGCTGGGATTACAGGCATGAGCCACCACACCTGGTTAGTTCCTCATTTTCACTAGCTACATTTCAAGTGCTCAAAACCCACATGTGGCTAGTGACCACCTTACTGGACACCACAAATATAGAACTCTTACATTGTTAAGAAATTCTTGGACAGCATTGGTTCAGATATTACAATATTATGGGAATAATTATCTGGATCTGTGTGTGTGTGTGTGTGTGTGTGTGTGTGTTTTCACAGGCTAATTTTTACTTTTTCCAAAATGAAATTATGAATGTGGAAGTGAATAGTACAGGACCTAACACAATATAGTCATACAACCATAAAAATGTTAGCATCTCTTATACCGAGTTGGGAAGATCTTTTAGTTGAAATAAGAGTAAGAAGTCAATCGAGAGAATTCAAAAAGGTGACCCAAAGCAAAAGCAAAAAACTGAGATTTGAATTAACTATACAGTGTAAAAAAGGAAACAGTTTTAAAAGTAAAATAGTAAGGATAAATAGTAAAATAGTAAGGCTTTCTAATGGAAACACAAAACCTAGAAGCCATGAAACAAATGGCTGACAAATATGAATTCACATAAATTTAAAAATTTATATACAGATAAAAGGAAAAGGCATTATAAACAATTTAAAAAAAATGACTGGTATACCCAGAGAACAAAAGGTCATTCAGTGCTAGAAAGAAATGAACTACCAAGCCATAAGGACACATGGTGGAACCTTAAATGCGTATTACTAAGTGAAAGAAGCCAATCTGCAAAGGCTGCATCCTGTATGACTCTAATAATGTGACATTGTGGGAAAGACAAAAGTATGGAGGCAGTAGAAAGATCACTGGTTGCCAGGGGTAGAAGAGATGAACAGGTAGAGCACAGAGGACTGTTAGGGCAAGGAAACTATTCTATGTGATATTCCAATGGTGGATTCTTTTTCTTTTTCTGAGACGGAATTTCACTCTTGTTGCCCAGGCTGGAGTGCAATGGCACCATCTTGGTTCACCGCAACCTCCACCTCCCAGGTTCAAGCAATTCTCCTGCCTCAGCCATCTGAGTAGCTGGGATTACAGGCATGTGCCACCAAGCCCAGCTAATTTTTTGTATTTTTAGTAGAGACGGGGTTTCTCCACATTAGTCAGGCTAGTCTCAAACTCCTGACCTCAGGTGATCTGGCAGCCTCAGCCTCCCAAAGTGCTGGCATTACAGGCGTGAGCCAGCATGCCTGGCGTCCAGTGGCAGATTCTTGTCATTACAACCCATTGAATGTACAACACCTAGAATAAACCTAATGTATACTATGGACCCTGTGTGATAATGATGTGTTGATGTAGGTTCACTGAACTATAACAAATGTACTCCTCTGCTTGGGGGTATTGGTAATCAGAGAGACCAGGATATGTGAGAGAAAGAGGTATACAGGAAATCACTTGCCCTTTCTTTCATTTTCCTCTGAACCTAAAACTGCTCTGAAAAGCATAGTCTTAAAAAAATGGTAACATGCTGTGAAGACATTTTTGCAATCAATTGAAAATGGAAAGTATATTCTTCCACGTTGTCTTCCCAGCACTCATCATTTTGCTGTTACATTTTATATTTACTGACGTTAGTTTTTATGTATATTTGTTTTAATTGCCCAATTAGACACAATTCATGAAAGCAGTGATTTTATTTGTCTTGCGTATGGCTGTATCTTCAATGCCTAAACGGTTGGTGAATGAATGGATGACTATAAAGAAAATACTTGGAGAAATTGACAAAGAGACCAGCAAACCAATAGCAAAGCAGGCAGAAATATACACAGGATGTTCATGCAAAAGTTAAATACAATGATTCATATTAGATGATGAATAATCTCATTCAGACTTTTCTAATTAAAACATATGAATACAAGTTTTCACACAATACACTGATAACATGGAAACAAGTTTGTTAACACACCACTTTCAAGAAGAGATGGGGAACAAGAGCTTTCATACACTTGTTAGTTTCTTTGTAGGATCATTCTATAATATTTATAATTTATTATCACTCCGCACATGCATGATTTTAAAAACTTACCCTATTGATATACTCATAAAGAAATGTGCACAAAAATATATACTCATACACATACACAAAGATACTTATTTTATCATTGCTTATAATAATAACAAAAAAAGTACCAATACAATGGATATTATGATATTCTGGTGGTGTGAGCACTTCCCTAAGTGCCAACCTTACTATTAGAAGAGAACTTGGATGGGAAGGATAACTTAATTCCATAAAGGGTTTTATCTTAACTAAGGATTCTGAGTTTGCATCAAAACCTAATTACTATTAAAAGCATCTTGACCCATTTCTAAACCCTCATGAAAATGTTCTCTCACTCCTCTACCTGTCTCCAACAAAGCACTACTGGGATCCACTCACCTGATAAATTATTTATTTACTTTTTGAGAAGGAGTCTTGCTCTGTCACCAGGCTGGAGTGCAATGGCACAATCTCGGCTCACTGCAACCTCCACCTCCTGGGTTCAAGTAATTCTCCTGCCTCAGCCTCTCAAGTAGCTGGGATTACAGGCATGTGCCACCACGCCCAGCTAATTTTGTATTTTTAGTAGAGACAAGATTTCACCTGTCAGGTCAGGTCAGGTCAGGTCAGGGTGGTTTTGAACTCCTGACCTCAGGTGATCCATCCGCCTTGGCCTCCCAAAGTGCTGGGATTACAGATGTGAGCCACCACATCAGCCACTCACCTGATTAGTAAACCAGATTCATTGAGAACTCTGCTGGGCACTGTGAGAAGATAACATAACAGAAGCGTAATTTCTACCAGAAGGATTTCACCACCTACTAAGGCAAGCTGTGTAAAGAGGAGAAAGTTAAACTATTCTGACTACTGCCTTTAATCCAAGACTAGGGCTAGAAATCCTGAAGAATTTACATAATGCTTAGCCTTCCATTATAAACGTACAGTTGCCATCCCCAGCCTTTCTTACCGGTGCTTAGTAATTCATTTTCCACCAATTTGTTCACTCCTTTCATTCATTCCACAATAATGACTACATATTGTATAATGATGGGGATACTGGCACTGTGGAGAGACATGGTAAAAAGAATAGAGGTCACTTTTAAGAAACCTATTTGAACAATATCTGAAGCAAGGAAACAGATAAATAGATCATATAGGGGTGGAGGGAAAGTTTCGCCTTTGTCCTCTGAAGATTCATTTTGAAAATCACTGACAAGAGGCAAATTAATAGGAGAAAAAGCATACAAACTTAAAGTGTACATGGGAGCCTTCAGGACGAAGATCCATGCCGGGTATGGTGGCTCACGCCTGTAATCCCAGCATTTTGGGAGACCAAGGCAGGCGGATCACCTGAGGTCAGGAGTTTGAGACCAGCCTAGCCAACATGGTGAAACCCCATCTCTACTAAAAATACAAAAATTAGCCAGGTGTGGTGGTGCATGCCTGTAGTCCCAGCTACTTGGGGAACTGAGACAGGAGAATCGCTTGAACCCAGGAGGTGGAGGTTGCAATAAGCGAAGATCATGCCACCATACTCCAGCTCGGGTGACAGAGTGAGACTCTGCCTCAAAAACAAAACAAAACAACAACAAAAAATGAAGACCCAAAGCTACAGGGGAAATCGTCCATTTTTAAGCTTAGATTTGACAAAGTATGGACTGGAAAGGGCTCTCTCTGGACTGGGGGCCTTATGACCTACAGTCCAACAAGGTAGGTCAGAGAATTTCCTTATGACTAGTTTTACGGCTGGCTTTGAGGAGAAGCGGTTCTGATTTCCATGACCTGCCTTGGGGCAGAGGGATTCTAGTCTCTGGGGAGAATGGAATAGAGACAGGAGGTCAGGAGAAGATCAGAGAAAAATGTTTGCTTCTGAGGCTGCTTCAGAATAAGAAACAATAGAAGGAGGTGTCATTTGGATTTTCCCAGCCATTACTGAGTTGAAAACTGGTGGCATCAACTGGTACCCTGCGGATAAACACACGACTATAAACCCAGATATTAGAAGTGAACACTTCTCTCACTGTTATGCTTGAATGGGCAAGTTAGAAGGCATACTGCGACCAGGCGTGGTGGCTCACACCTGTAATCCCAGCACTTTGGGAGGCCAAGGTGGGTGGATCAGGAGGTCAGGAGTTCAAGATCAGCCTGTCCAAGACGGTGAAACTCTCATCTCTACTAAATATACAAAAAAGAATTAGCTGGGTGTGGTGGCATGTGCCTGTAATACCAGCTACTTGGGAGGCTAAGGCAGAGAATCGCTTGAACCCAGGAGGCAGAGGTTGCAGTGAGCCAAGATTGCGCCATTGCACTCCAGCCTGGGCAACAGAGAGAGACTCTATCTCAAAAAAAATAAAAATAAAAAAAGGCATACTGCAAATTGTTGGAAGGAGAGTCAACAATAAGGGATAAACTAGAAAGCAGAAGAGACAGGTCAGATGAAAGTTCAATAACACAGCATTAAGTTGAGATTGCATTTGGGGTAGTACCTAGAAAGACGAGTTAAGAGACACGGTAAAACCTTCTGGGCTTGTATATCTGAAGGAAATGGCTCTTAAGTGATGACCCTGCTGGTGCTGTGAATGAACGCCTGATAATAATACCAGTCCACCGTCTGGATGCTTACGGTAGAGCCAAAGAATTAGAATTTCTCTATGGATTGACATTGCCAACATAACACACATGGATTTAAACAGTTCAGGCAAAAGTGTTCAGCAACATATGCTTTTATGTCACTAACGGAAATACACCAGGACAAAGTCCCAAATGGAGCAAGAACTCTGCTCTGTGATGATCTCTCCCCGACACGTTCAGCATTCACAAAGGAATAATTTCTGATCATTTGTAACATGCCAAGAATGAAACTACATTTTTGGATATTTTATTTTGCCCTCCTCCCTAGAGGCCAAGAGAGAAATTAAATTAAAGTCCATAGATCAAAAGCATAACTTCTTGGCTAAAAATGCAGCTACACATTAGTTAACGTTCATAAGACCAACCCCTTTGCAGTTTTGTGACCTTCAGCCAATGAACCAGTTTCCTGTTGATCTTATCAATGGGTCTCGTTTGGGAATCTCAGCACCTACAATGTCAACAGGGAGAATATGCAGATGTCTCTGGTGGAAGAGGTGATAAGCTCCATCAAAGGCTTGATCCCCTCATTAGAAAGGCTGTCACCATTTTTTTTCCCATATGGGTTTTCCCCTCTGTCAATGTGGCCCTGTGCCTGGTAAATCCACATAATGAGATGGTTTTCATAAATCACGTGCAATCGACACACAGATTTTTTTGGACCTCTAACCAAGACTATATGTGCTTTATTTTAACTACACTGAATACATAACTCTGGTGAAATAAAAGGAAAGTGTCTCAAGCAGACAAAAGCCTTTAAAAGACAGCTGCAGGAGTATGCTTCCCCAGAGAGCTAATCTGCCTGGGTTCGGATAAGAAATAAAATGATTTTGCTTTTTAAATTTTTTAAAAAGTTCTTGTGGTTGCAATATCCCATAAAATGTACTGCCGACTGCCTCAAATGGACAGTGTCTATTCTTCCAGGACGGGTTTGAGGATGGAAAGGCAGTGGGACGCACGTGCTCCTTCCTTCCTGGCAGCAGTGGGGGAAACGGCCTCATCGAATGTAGACAGCAAAGTAGAGTAGTCTCAGGAAAGAGGCCACGGATGCTGGCCACGCTTGCTGGAGGAGGTGGAAGAGATCTAGAAAGTTCCTGTGGCCCTCTGAGTGTTAGAAATGAAAACCAAGTAAAAAGTAAGATTTAAGTTGTCTGCTGGGGACTCTCCACAGTGTGGATTGAGGGACCTTTAGATGATGGCATCAAAGGCATTCGAATAAGAGTGACTCCATCTTAATTAGTGGCTAGGAAAAAATGAGACTGGGACTTGCTGGGCTGTGTTCCCACCAAGTTACGTATTCCTAGCCTTTAGGTGCTTTCTGTGAAGAAAACAGATTGACAGCATTTACTAAACAGACCCAGAATTAGGAGTATCCTGATATCCCGATCCTAAGAACAGAAGCATTCCTAATTTTGCTTTAAAGATAATAATATCAAAAATGAAAAATAAATAAAAATAAAAATATCAATTCTTGCAAAATATAGTCATTATGAAAATTAATCCTGTATCACAAACCCATGTAGCAGAACACATCTCCCCATGATCTTTTTTAGAAAATATATTATATAAACTAGTATTGTACTCAAGGTGGATGTGTTCCTCCCCTTACTTTTGGGAATGCCCTGCTCTGTCTATGGAGTAGCTGTTTTTAATAAAGCTGTTCTTTCTTAATAAACTTGCTTTTGCTTTGCATGGTGGTCTTGCCCTGAATTCTTTCTTATGTGATATGCAAGAAGCCTCTCTTGGGGTCAGGGTTTGGATTGGGACCCCTGTCTGGTAACATTACTAGCCAGTTATAGACAACAGTGGTAACGGGGTGGTGGGGAGGAAGAAGACGTTACATTGACTATACCCAGAGAACAGACCACGAGCTGTATCAATGCAGGAATATTGAAGACTGAATGCAACTAGGGCAGAGGGCAACTCTCAAACACACTAGGACATGACATCTCAGTGAAGGTCAATGAGACTAGAGAACCAAATGAGGACCAGAAGCCAGGGAAAGGTCCAAGGTCCCTCATGCAAATGCACAAGGGTACACAACCTATCTCCCTTACACCAGAGTGCTGTGCAAGGAAAGGAAGGCAGAGGGAAGGTGATCTGGGAAGGAACGTTCCCCAGATGACAGTAAGTCACCAGATAGTGGCAGAACAACCAGGAAGTGTTCAGTTACACAAGATAGGCAAGATTAAGCCACATTCCCAAAATCTCTCATTATCCCCCTTCCTGATCCTTCATCAGTCAATAAAATAGGGCTCATGAGGATGTTCAGGTCAGTTATACAGAGAAGGGGACCAAAAATATGTCACCCCCAAATATACTTCTTTGGCATATTTCGAGATGGCCATTCCAAAAGGCTGCAGACAGGAATAGCCTTGCAAAGCTGCCTTTTGTGCAGGAGATTTGCATCTGTAGAGAAAATCTACATTGGTGAAATAAACACCCAGGCTCTCTTTGAGTCACCCTTAACCAGCTCTAGGAAAGATTAACTCACAGTAGAAAGACACTAGAAGTCTGGAACTTTTAAAGGTCTAGGAGAGAAACTTTTACTACTGGCTACCATTTGTTCTTTCTGATGGCTGGGCTGCTACCCCTGAGGTTTCATCTGCATAACAAGACAGCCTTTGCTTGCAATGCATTCCTCTCTCACTCTTTCCGGTAACCTGTGATGCCACCTCCATTCAGAAGCCCCAAGCCCCTACACCTTCTGAAACCTCAGGATGGTATAAAAACGTCAGTCATCTGACCCTTCCATTTCTCTCTCTCTCTCTTTTTTTTTTTTTAGGTGGAGTCTCACTCTGTTGCCCAGGCTGGAGTGCTGTGGTGCAATCTTGGCTCTTTTCAACCTCCCCATCTCCCAGGTTCAAGTGATTCTTGTGCCTCAGCCTCCCAAGTAGCTAGGATTACAGGTGTACACCACCATTCCCAAATAATTTTTGTATTTTTAGTAGAGATGAGGTTTCACCATGTTGGTCAGGCTGGTCTTGAACTCCTGACCTCAAGTTATCTGTCCACCTCAGTCTCCCAAAGTGCTGGGATTACAGGTGTGAGCCACCATGCCCAGCCCTGACCCCTCCTTTGAGTCTCACACTTTGTGTATGGCTCCTGTGTCCATATGCATGCTAACACATTTGTACATTGAAAGACTATGTCTTTTGTTCCAAAAGTGTCCCAGCTGAGAACTTACGAGGGTTGAGAAAAATTATATATATTTTCTCCCCTTCAACAGAAATAAAAATATGTCATGGTGTTGTTGAGGTCAATTTAAAATGAGCTGCACTAGGGATCTCCATTTCATAGCTCAGAGAGCTTGACTGTTGCCTTCTCTCTGCTGGTGAGAAAATCCGCTCAGCAAATATGTCTCTTCCCACGCAGGCAAAGCAAAAGGAAATGACCCCTGTCAATGAATTTAAAAAGTTGTTACCTAAAAGAGGAACAATGAGGACATTTCCTGTCTCCATTTTCTTAGTGTTATGCTACATAATTAAAATGACTCTACCATACCGTGTTAGTGAAAGACATAATGACAGGAGGGCACAAAGCAAGGTAATGAAGAGTGAGCGTATTAACAGGGCCTTTTGGTTTGATAATGTAATTAACCTTCTTAAAGCCTACTCTCAGTAAAATTCCAAGAAGCAGAAGCTACAAGAAGAATTTCCTTTTTGAGTAACCTTACTAGCAACCGGGGACTCACTTGAGAGATGGTAGTGATGGTCAATTCCTGATAAAAGACTTTAAAACGCTGTTTCTAAAAAGGTCTGGGCTGTCAAATGTCAGATGCACATGACCAAGCCTATGTTTTCATCTTCTTCTCTTGATGAAAATAATTTCTCCTTTCTTTCACAACCTTTCATTTTCTACATTTTATTGAATGTGAAGTCTTAAAATGCAAAGACTAGACAGTCCCATGATCTGTTCTAGAAAATCCAAATCATCCCCTTCATTGGATGCTTTATGTCTACATCCGGCTTTCAGTACTAAAACATGAGTCTGTCCAACAACCAGGTGGCATTGGTTAGATAGCATCTTTATGTATTTATGATATTATTCCTTTTAAGCAATGTTACCTAAAGGTCAAATTTTAAACACAGCACTTTGTCAATTTTAAATCCACAGGACTGATGCATTCTACATTACTTGTCTACAGCTATCTACAAAACTAAACTCTCCAGTCATTTTGACAGAGGCCCAGTGAGGTCACAGGACTGTTGAGACAGCAGAAATTACTGGACCAGCCGTGTAACTAACCACAGAGTCATCCTAAACATGGAAACTGCTCATTTATTAATATCCTTTGAATATGTATTATGTTCCGGGAAGCACCATGATACTTAGATGCCTACAATCACAAGAGGGAAGTAAAATATTCCCATAAATAACTACAGTTAAAAGTTTCCATATAAGTGGTAGAAACAACTATGAAAATCTTGAGAACAAATAAATCATTCCTTCCTGGATCTGGTGATCAGAAAAGGCATTTCAGTTGGGCATGAAGAACAGGCTGGTTTTTGTCAGACTGAGAGATGAGACCTTTACACACAGAAAAGCATTCTCCATCACTTACATGAAAGGAAAGATTTTTAATGGGATTGACAAGTCATCCAGTTCAGCCTAGATACAGGGAAATAGTGTGAGATAACACTAAAAAAGCTGCCAGGTTTCAGAATACCCCTTCAGTCTCTGGTGTGTTTATGACCATTGAACCACAAACTGAAAATTTCTCCCATGCTCAGATTCGCAATTAAGGTACTTCCAAATCTAAAGTTTCACAGTTTCAAAAAGCTTTATTGTTTTCAACTCCAGGCTCTCAAAGAAAGTTCAAGATCTTCTAAACTAATCATTTGGAAGCTGAGAAATAGCTATAACTTTCAAGGACAGATTTTTATTGTACCTGAAATTTCAAGTTTCATTATGTTGATCTTTTGTGTACTCTCGGCTTATGGTTCTGCTGTAGCTTAGAACAAAAAATATAATGCAGAAATTTCAGTAAAATCTCTCATTCTCACAGAGTTCTTACCATTTTTTTCTTGGTTACTAAAGAAAATGTTTTCAATTTCCCCAATTTGTTTAAATTTTCAATTTGTTAATAATTTGCATAACTTAAAAATCTAATATATAAACCTTTAACCCATTGACCATTATAGCTTGATTTCATAGAAGCATTTATAAACAAAGTACATGCTCAAAGCTTAATTTGCCTCCCCAAAAGTTTATAGTCTTGTATATTTTAGAGTAAATTATTGGTCTTGTGCTGATTGATGGTACCAAATCAACGTCAACTTCAATTTTTTATTCAAAATTTAACAAAATTTTGGTATATTATTTTTACCATTACTATCAAGTGAATTCATGTAAACTAATCTAAGAAATGGCAATGATACTTTTAGGATAATTTTATTTAGACATTTTATTCTTTTAAAAACTAAGTATATTTTCTTTCCAGTGATCAATATATTATCTATTATAAGAATCAAGTCAGATCAAAGTAAGGCATTGACTTTTTCTGATCTCCCACATTTTAGTTGTCTACGTTGAATATTTACCAAGTTCTGTGGCTGGCACTGCAGAACTATACACATTAAGATAACTCCCATTAAAAAATTCACTTTACGATCTAGAGTGTAATTTAGTCAATCTATTTGTTTAGTTTGCAACCAGGACTTAATTTGTTGTTTAATTCATAGGTTACTAGAAAAATGCTCACCTAAAAATGATTAACCTAGAATCTGACAGACTTAACTCATAAGAATATTGGCAGAAATCCTTCATGGGGTGTGAGGTAGGATGGGGTAACATGGATATGAAAAATGATGATTTGGAGTCTACCTCACATCAAACCAGTTTTAAATTCCTTAGAAAAAATTTTACATAAAAACTCATAGCAACGTGTGAACAAATAAGAAAATAAGTTCCAGAAAATTTAGGTGATTGATATAGTAATCTATATCAATTTAGGGAGAGAACTGGGAACACAGTACTACTATCTCTACTGTAATACATCTGTCATGCAGCATTTATCAGAGTCTTTACATTTGAAGTGGGTTTTTTTTAGAGACAGCATATTGTGGTCTAATTTTTTAACGCAATCTGCCAATCTCTACCTTTATATAGCATGTTTATACTAGTCACATTTAAATTGAATATGGCTATATTCAGATCAAAATCTATAATCTTTGCACTTGGTTTCTACTCATTGCATTTGTTGTAGATTTTCCTCCTCTTTTACTGCCTTCTATTGTTTTACTTGAGCATTTTATATGATTCTATTTTATCTCCTCTTTTGGTGGCTAATTTATGCTGATTTTTTTAACTTTTTAAGGAGCTGCCATAGGATCAACAATAGATATTTTTAAATGATCTACATCTACCCTCAGATAACACTGTACTCATTTATCACATGTACCCAAGTACCTAGTAACAAAGACTTCCTAATTCCTCTCTTCCCATGCCGCATTGCTGTCATTTAGTTCACCCAATACATTGCTACTCCTATTGCTTTAAACCAAGTTATATTTTAGATTAATTAAGTGGATTGCTTGAGGTCAAAAGTCCGAGACCAGCCTGGGCAACATGATGAAATCCCGTCTCTACTAAAATACAAAAATTAGCTGGGCATGGTGACGTGCACCTGTAATCCCCCTACCAGGGAGGCTGAAGCAGGAGAATTGTTTGAACCCAGGAGGTGGAGGTTGCAGTGAGCCAAGATCACACCACTGCACTCCAGCCTGAGCGACAGAGCAAGGCTCCATCTCAACACCACCACCAAAAAAAAGTGAGAAAAAGAAAATATTTCACTTTACCTTCACTTATGCCTTTTTTTTATTTGCTTCTTTGTGTACATACAAGTTTAGTCTTTATTTCTCTGTCACGTTTAAAACATGTTAGCTAGACATAATTATAGGTTGGCAGATTTTTCTTTGAATACTTCAAAGATTCTTCTCCATTCTCTTCTTGATTGCATAGTTTCTGATGAAAAGTCTTGTGTAATTCTTATGCATGTTTTTCTATAGTTTAGGTGATTTCCATACCCCTCTGGTTTTCTACAAGGTTTTATCTTTGTCTTGATACGTTATACTGTAGCTTAAATAGGATAACTGTAAGTTTTATGGTTTTATTCTTATTTACTCTTATTTACTCTTTTGGTCCTTTATGTTGTTTATTTTTTTCATTAGAGCCTTTAACATGGTAATCGTAGTTATTTTTAAATTCTCAGTCTATTGATTCCAACATCTGTTTCATGTGTTAGTTGGGTTCTGATGACTGCTTTGTCTCTTTATTTTTTTATTTATTTTTTGAGGTGGAGTCTCACTCTGTTGCCCAGGCTGGGGTGCAGTGGCATGATCTCAGCTCACTGCAACCTCCGTCTCCCAGGTTCAAGTGATTCTCCTGCCTCTGACTCCGGAGTAGCTGCAATTACAGGTGTGTACCACCACACCCAGCTTTTTTTTTTTCTTGTATTTTCAGTAGACATGGTGTTTTACTATGTTGGCTAGGCTGGTCTCGAACTCCTGACCTCAAGTGATCTGTCCCCCTTGGCCTCCCAAAGTGCTGGTATTACAGACATGAGCCACCACACCAAGCCTCTCTTCGTCTTTAGACTGTGTTTTTTCCTCATGTTTTTGCATGCCTTGTAATTTTGATCGAAAGCCAGGTATACTGTATCAGGTAACAGGGACTAAGGTAAATATACCATTAGAATGAAGATCCTTATTAATCTGGCTAGCAGTTGGGTCATGTCTAATGTTTGTTGCAGCTATAGGTACCAGAGGCTTTAAATTCCTCTACTGTTTTGTTTTTGTTTCTATTTTTTGTCTTTTTTCTTGATTTTTGGGGAAATCAAGACTAGTACCAATTATTCTTGGTACTAGTCTTCAAGAATGTGTCATGCAGGTCTTTCAGCTATAGTACGTTGTTACCATGCTGGAGGCTTATTGGTGTGATGGTAGGGTGGAGTAGAGGTGGGGGACATTCTATAGTCTTCAGCATAAGTCTCATTTAGTGGGACTTTTTCTTAGGCCTGTGGCCTTCACAGGTGTTTCTGTCCCTCCCTCCTTAAGGGGTAGAGATTTTTTCCTTGACTGTCCCTACTTCCGTTCCTGGCTTCAGTGTTCCCAATCCATTTCCCGGACATCATATGCCCTGATAATTAGGGTTTTTCTTTTTTCCTTAGGTGAGATATACTGAAGTGGGGCAGAATTCCACTTCACTAGCTAGAATAAGGTTTCAAAATTGCCCTCAGGAAAATTTATTCTGCTGGAGACTAGGCCTTTGTTAGGGATAAAGTATGGGACACGTTCTCTTTTCTTTCCCCTGCCAACACTATGAGGGGATTTTTCTCAGAGCCTAACCATGAAAATCTGGTGCTGGTTTTGAAGGGAGAGCATATAATATGTGAGGCTATCCCATGACCAGGGGCCCCAGGGTGACTCTGGGGTCTGCCCTCAGCCTCCAGAAATTCATCACACTTACTATGTAAATGTTTCTACTAACTTATGGTGTCTAGCATCTTCTATGGTGCTCCAAGTAAGCAATTCTTTCTGTACTGCATCTCTCTGAAAGAGTCTGTTGCTACAGATTTTAAAGTGATATGTTGACCTATGACTTCAGTTCTCTGATGGGTAGAAGAAAAGTCATTGAATTTTGGTTTGTCCAGATTTTTCTTGTTGTAACAAAGACTTCTAAGTCATGATTCAAAAAGAATGATAACTTCTAAGCTCTTTACATATTGGAAATAAAAGTGGAAGTCTCAACTCTTAATCTGTGAGAATCTTAGCAAGTTACTAAATCACTATGAGCATTAGTTTTTTTCATCTGAAAGAAAATGGGCATAAAATGTCTTACCTAATATAGTTGCTATAGAGGAGTCCCACTCTGTCGCCCAGGTTGGAGTGCAATGGCATGATCTCGGCTCACTGCAACCTCTGCCTCCCGGGTTCAAGCGTTTATCCTGCCTCAGCCTCTTGAGTAGCTGGGATTACAGGCGCGTGCCACCACACCTGGCTAATTTTTGTACTTCCAGTAGAGACGGGGTTTCACCATGTTGGTCAGGCTGGTCTCGATCTCCTGACCTCGTGATCTGCCCGCCTCGGCCTCCCAAAGTGCTGGGATTACAGGCATGAGCTACTGCACCTGGCCAGGGATAACTTCTAAAAAACATCTACCACAAAGCCTGGTATGAAGTGAGGGCTCGATCAGTGATATCCCCACTGTCTAATAAAACATGCATCCATTAGCTTCCTAGGGCTGTCATAAAAATTATTACAAACTTGGTGGCTTAAATAGACAGGAATTTATTCTCTCAGAGTTCTGGAGTCCAGTAGTCCAAAATCAAGGTGTTTACAGGGCCATATTCCCTTCAAAAGCTCTTGGGGAACACCCTCCTTGCCTTTTCCAGCTTCTAGTGGCTGTAGACATTTCCTACAGTTGCATAACTCCCATCTCTGCCTCAGTTTTCTCATGGCTTTCTCTTTCTTCTCCTTTAAGATCTATGGCCCACCCAGATAATCTAGGGAGATCTCATCCTGAGACCCTTAATTCCATCTGCAAAGATAGTTATCCAAAAAGGTCACATTCGCAGGTTCTCAGAATTAGGATAAGAACATTTATTTTTTCTTTCTTGAGGGAAAGACCGTTCTACTTTCTATAATGCATTAGTTAAGTTAGCTGCTGGCTGAAACAAACTATCAGTTTGGCCAAACAATTAATCTTAAAGTCCCATATAAAGTTCCATATTGTCCTAGAAGAACAGAGAGTAGTGTTTTAATTTTTTTGTCCAATATAATAGATTCCACAATACAACCATCAGGGCCAGATAGTCAAGAAAACATGATCAACTGTATCAACTTACTGTGTTCCTTCAAGGAAATCACAATATTTTATCCACAAAAGCAATTTGGGATCATTCCTTTGAATAGAGAAGAAGCAAATAATATGGTTCTTATGTTGTAAATGGGAAATTAAGACAGAAGGGTAATCCAGTTAATGTTTATGTTTTAATTAAAAACGCTGACAGACTCACGACATTGGTAGTTTCTTATTAGTGTTGTCAACATAGCTGTACTGCCTCATCTTCCTATTTTCTTTCTCAAATTTCAATCTCCAGAACCAAAGAAGCTCCATTTTGCATGCAGCAGTAACAATGAGCAATTTGCACTTAGCTATCCTCTTCTGTCACACAACAGCAGCTGTTTGTGAGTCCTCATTCTACTGCGATAAGCAGGTTTGCTGTTTTACTCCTCACTGACTCAGTGCACATGCAAGGGGTGGGGTGGAGGACTCGGTAAAGAGGACAGCAAGGAGACAGGAACACATCATTTCCAAACAAACAAAAAAGGTCATTTCAAAAAATCCAGCTTACTGTTTTTATTTCCAGTCTGTAATTCATTTTCAAAATGTTTGGACATAACCCCTTGGCTTTGCTTCTGAGCATGTAAGTGACATTTAGACAGTGAATACACCTCTGATTGGTGCACAGCTTACTGGAAACCCAAATTCACAAGAATACGTATCCAGATTCAGAATCAGAACCAGGTATTTGCTGACTGAGTGACACAAGGACAGTTTTAAATTCTCTATCCATAACTTTCAAACCTATTCTGTGGTAGGGGTGGTCAAGGAGAGGAAGTGGAAGGGTAAACTGCTGGCTGGAATCTAATGCTTTTTATTTATTTATTTATTTTTGAGATGGAGTTTCGCTCTTGTTGTCCAGGCTGGAGCGCGATGGCGCTATCTCAGCTCACTGAAACCTCCACCTCCAGGGTTCAAGCGATTGTCTTGCCTCAGCCTCCTGAGTAGCTGGGATTACAGGCATAAGCCACCATGCCAGACTAATTTTGTATTTTTAGTAGAGATAGGGTTTCTTCATGTTGGTCAGGCTGGTCTTGAACTTCCAACCTCAGGTGATCAGCCCACCTTGGCCTCCCAAAGTGCTGAGATTACAGGCATGAGCTACTGCACCCAGCCTGTCTTTGCTTTACTATTAAAACTCTATGTGAAAACATTCCTAATGGGTATGGTAATATATCACTTTTGTACCTTATAAAAACCTATATACTTAGTTTCCTTTACTAAATAAGCATTAATCACGTGGGGTCCCACCTTGATAGCCCTGAATTACTTATCAATATAGAAGACTGTGTTCTGTTCAACCTGAGAAAAATGGTGGGAGAGTACCAGCAATTGAGCACCTGGCCCATCTAAAGTGAGTATGGGCAAGAGTGATAAACGAAAGTGACCAGTTGCCTCCTGGGTTTTCTGATCACTGCATGTTTAGCTGTGCTGCTAAGACAGCAGATTTAAATGCAGTACGGGGTCCCACGATGACAATATTATCTATCATTGATTGAAAACTGATTATATACAAGGTGTTTATTATTCAAAATCTCATTCTTCCTCACAATAGCCCTATGAGGTAGGCCGTTTCCATCTTGCATCATGTATTAGAACCACCTTTGTAAAAATTGTAACTGATAAAATTATTACAGTGAAAGAGATCTGACCTAACCAACTCGGTCTTGCTTTTAACCTCCAAGCTGTGTCCTTGTTCATTCGTGGGTGTAGGGTAAACTGACTTTGGGCGCAACTTAGTTTAGTTTAACTTTGAAACATACAGTAACAGTCCTTTCCCACAACCAACCCTCTTAAACTCTTTACTGTAATGCCATGGTCTTAGTAAGTCGATTTTGTTTGTGCAGTGGGTGGGAAGAACCCACTGGGCAGTTACAATATGATCAAAGTGAGGCTTAAAAGGTTAGGTAAGCCCAGGTGTGGTGGCTCACGCCTGTAATCCCAGCATTTTGGGATGCCAAGGCGGATGGATCACCTGAGGTCAGGAGTTTGAGACCAGCCTGGTCAACATGGTGAAATCCTGTCTCTACTAAAAATATAAAAAATTAGCTGGGCATAGCGGTGGGTGCTTGTAGTTCCAGCTACTCGGGAGGCTGAGGCAGGAGAATTGCTTGAACCTTGGAGGTGGAGGTTGCAGTAAGCCGAGATCACCACTGCATTCCAGCTTAGGTGACAGAGTAAGACACCATCTCAGGAAAAAAACCAAGGTTAGGTAACTTCCTGGTGGCCTCACTAAGCCTCACTAAACTCCACATTCTCTACCATGGAGCTACTACTACTAATAATTTAATAATAACTAATAACAACTAGTGTTGTCATAATGATTAAGTGGGTAAAATCGTGTAAAATAACAACTATGAGATATAGTTGTCATAATGATTAAATGGGTAAAATCGTGTAAAATAACAACTAAAGATATAGTTGTTATGATTAAATGAATAAAATTGTGTAAAATGGGTAAAATCGTGTAAAATAACAACTATGAGATATAGTTGTCATAATTGATTAAATGGGTAAAATCATGTAAAATAACAACTAAAGATACAGTTGTTATGATTAAATGAATAAAATTGTGTAAAATGGGTAAAATCGTGTAAAATAACAACTAAAGATATAGTTGTTATGATTAAATGAACGAAATTGTGTAAAATGGGTAAAATCGTGTAAAATAACAACTATGAGATATAGTTGTCATAATGATTAAATGGATAAAATCGTGTAAAATGCTGACCAAACCAGCCTTAACATTTTTCTCAGTTTGACTGAACCTTAGATCAGCTTCTTCTGGACTCAGGCCCCTGACCTCCCTGGTTTTAGAGCATTTACTTTAGAAAACTTGATAATTGTAAATTTTCTCTCTGCCCCTTTGGGTGTAAAGCTTTTTAAAAAGTCTCTGGCCCGTTTTGCAACTCAGCACTGTCTTTCTCAAGGACCCGAGAGCCATTCGTTTGAAAAGTAATCATCAATGAAGATGATGCCTCCCGGTCTCTCGGGGAGGACATAGCTTAACTTGCTCCAGGTTGTAAAACTACCTCCTGTCACAAAGATATGGGAAAATTAACTCTGTTTTGGGGTTAGGCCAATTGGCAAACATGGATGTCCTGTAATATGCCCCACTCCAGTTCTTAAAACTCTAAAAACTCTACCATCTTTTATTCCTTGAGCTCTGTCTGAATTCTGATTTATCTTCCCTATTGCAATAGCATTAAATACCTTCTTTGACCATGAACAATGTCAAGTACCATGTTTGTTTTGACAATGCTTTTTAATAACTATTTCAAAGATGAGAAAACAGAAGCCCATAGAAATAAGCTAATTTATCCATCACATGACTGGTAGAGTCAGGACAATTACCCAGGCAGTCTAGTTTTTAGAGGTCATGTCTGAATCATTATACTCTAAAGGGAAATAAAATATTCACACAGTGATAACAGGAGGCATGTGAAGTCTAGCACTTTCACTTAACAGGTGCTCAAAAGCTGGAAGCTGTGATAATGGAGAGGAAGAAGGAAAACCGGACTCAGGACGAGCAAACTCATTTGGTTCCAGGTAGTACCTCTTAGTGATCCTGTATCTTTGGGAGAACACAGTAATAGTACCTGAGATTTGTGCTATGCTATCCCCCTGAGCTGAATGGAAGTACAAGTGTTCTCATTGCTTAGGTGGGTTATGCACCCACTGTTGATTATCCGGCAGGAAGCACAAACATCTTTGAAGGATGATGAGCTAGTATGCCAGGGACATTCTGGAATAATATCTCATTATGTTATTATTAAGGGCAAGAAGAAATGTGAATTGACTCTTTTAAAGACAAATCAAATAGAAATGTCATTAAATAGACTTAGGGACGCCAAATGGAAGAGTAAATTATGGAGCAGAAACTAACACACATATAGAGAACAAAGGAAATCGTGGAGAGAGATGCATATTGATGCTCAAAAGACACTGCAGATCATTGATCTGAAATGCTTATGTATTAATTTTAACGAGGGATAATTTAGGCCTGTTTTGTATTGTGCCCACATTAGAGAAGCAGATGTGATTTCCTCCCTCATCAACGAGAGTAAGTCAAAGAGATTGCTGATTGCAAATTAAAATGTTAATTTCTATCCATTTTAATTTTTGATAAATTTTTATTGAGAGCTACTAATTTTAGAAACTTTCAAGTACGGTAATAGCCTTCAGCCTATTGAGTCCCTGGGAATTTGCCTCTGGGGCCAATCGCTTTCTGCCTCCATTATGAAGAAATATTAAATGCTATCAGGAAGAGTGAAAGCCACCTTGGTAGAGAGTACAAATTGCAGTTTATGAAAGGCAAAGTATGTTAGGTTATGTAATATGCTCTCCAGTGCAAACAAGGCATGGAGGGTACTAGCTTTCAAGGGAAGTACAAATGCACAGTGGTGTTGAAGAGGATAGGTCGGCGGTTAGCAGAAGCAGTGGCAGCAACATCAGTACAGCGGTCGTAGTAGTAATTAGACGGTGCTATCTAAGCTTTACTGAATGCTTATTAAGTTCTTATGACTGATCCATGGGGTTTAGATGTATTAAGTATTTTAATCCTTACAAAAATTCTTTTAGATATTATCATTACCCCTGGCCTACAGCCAAGGAAAATAAAACAAAGACAAGTTCAGTCACTTGTCCAAGGTCGCAGAGCTGGGAGGCTGAGACTTGAAGCCACCCTGTGACCACCACCCCCATGTTCATGCTCTAACTACTCAGCATGCCTACTGCTTAGCAGCTGTGCAGGGAGCTTTTCATATTCCACATTGCTGAAAATTGATGAAACTCAATTAGGGGGAGGGAAAATTGTCTTGTGGCTTTATCTATGCCTCAAGAACCAAAGGGATGAAACATGTACAAAAATGGGAAATTCTAGAAGCTTTTTTTTAAAATGGAGGATATTACAGTTCCTAAGAACGAAGCTATCACAGGAATCATTTTCAATGGATTCAGTTACCTGATGAAGGTACTGAAGGGAAATGCAGAATCCAAATGCTCAGATATCTAACAGGTAATTCACAAAATATGATTGATAGTGGACTAACTTTCTGGAAGTTAGAGCAGGCCGGTGCTAAAACTGAATCCTGAGGGAATGATATATTCCCTCAGGTGGAATATCGTCTAATTCTTCATGCTGTTTGTGCAGTGCATAGGATTAATAGCACATGATATAATGTAGACATACTTTCTAAAGGCAGCAATACTAAATGGATATTGGCAAATTGTCTCTTTAATATATTATTTAACATTTTCATAGCACTCAACACAATGTGTATAATTAACTGAGCAATTATTTATTTAGTGTCTGCTTCCAGCATTTGAATACAAGCTCTGCATGGGCAGCAACTACACATCTTTCTTACTATATTTTGCCTTCCCAGTGTCTAGTGGTGTGCCTCACCCAGAGGGAACTCAGTAACATTTGTTAACTGAATACATGTTATAGGCTTTTTCTACATAATGCGGACTTGTTAATTTATTTTACTATTAATAATTGTATTGCTGGGTGCAGCGGCTCACACCTGTGTTTCCAGCACTTTGGGAAGCTGAGGTGGGTGGATCATCTGAGGTCAAGAGTTTGAAATCAGTCTAGTCCAACGTGGTGACACTCATCTCTACTAAAAATATAAAAATTAGCCAGGCATGGTGGCACATACCTGTAATTACAGCTACTTGGGAGGCTGAGGCACAAGAATTGCTTGAACCTGGGAAGCTGAGGTTGTAGTGAGCCGAGATCATGCCACTGCACTTCAGCCTCGGTAACAGAGCGAGACTCCATCTCAAAAAAACAACAAAAAAAAATTTATTGAGTGCCATCTATCTGCCAGGCACTACACTGGGCACTAGACAGCTAACAGTGAGCCAGTCAGGCAGGACCATGCTCTGGGGGCACTTACATTACAGTGAGAGAGAGACACAACCTTGACCAATGCATACATCAAATCATTGCACATATTGTTAAGTACCGTGCAGAAAATCAAATGGTCTGGTGAATGAGAGGGACTATTGGGTGAGTGGGGTTGGAGACATCAATGTTAAACTGGATGGTCTCAGAAGATCTTTCTGAGTGATCATAAGAAGACATCCATGATGTCTACAAAAGAATCAAAGGAAAGAGTTTTGTAGACATAAGAAATGGTAAGGGTAGAGGTACTGAAGCTAGAATGAGCTTGGCATGTTTTAAGAAAAAACAAGGTTCCAGCCTTGGCAACATAAAAAAACCTCACCTCTACCAGAAATTAAATAAATAATAATAATAATAATGATTAGCCAGTCATAGCAGCATGCGCCTGTAGTTCCAGCTGCTCAGGAGGCTGAGGCAGGAGGATCACCTGAGCCCAGGAGTTCCAGGCTGCAGTTAACTTTGATTACGTCATCGTACTCTAGCCTGGATGGCAAAGTGAGACCCTGTCTCAAACAAAAAGAAAAGGAAAGAAGAAGAAGAAGAAAAAAGAAGGTTCATGTGGAGTGTGGTAGCAGGGGATGGGGAGGGAAACTGGAGGCGAAACTTGGAAAATAAGCAGAGATTCTGTAATAAGATCCTGTAATAAGAAAGACTCATGATAAGAAATTTGTTTTAATTCTAACTGCAGTGGGAAGTAGGTGAGTGATCTTAAGTAGGGGAATAATGTGATGTGATTTGCATTTTTTAAAGATTACTCTGGCTGTTGGGTGGAGAATGGCTTGAGGAAGAATAATGAAGGCCAGGAGACCCCCTGGTGCCCAGATTATGTGGTATATATAGTCCGGGGGGAAAGATACCGGTGGCTTAGCCCAGCGTGATGAAGAGGAAGATTAAGAATGAGCCTGGTTTTGAGATTCTTCTAGTGACAAAACCAACAGGACTTGTTGATGATGGGAGAAGTGAGGGAAAGAGAGAGAGATCGAGGAGACCCTAGGTTTGGATTTGTACAACTGAATGAAAGGAGCCAGAGGTTGAGAAGGAGAAGTATGGAGGAGAAACAGATGGAGGGAATGGCAATCAAGAATTGAGCTTTGCCAAACTTATATTTGAGGCACATGTTAGATAACCAAGTAGAAATGTCAAGTATATAGGAGAAAATAGAAATTTTAAGTAACTAGCATACAGATGGCATTTGAAGCTATGGGATTGTATTACCTGTGACTGGAAATATGTGATTTATTAATTTAGTCCAAGTGTGGGCTTGCTGGCTCATTTTGAACTGAGATGAGAGGACATGGCTTTACCTTGTGGAGCCACAGGAGAGAAATGTGTATCAGCTCTATGAGCGTGACTACTGGGCACTGGCCATGTTGAGTGCTGGACTTTAGAAAATGAAGACAGGAACCGCATAGGACCAAGGAGCCAGTGATGTTCCCAAAGTAGGCACCAGCATTCCCTCCATTGCAGTGTTTCCATGTTGTAGTTACGTAAATTCCTGGCCATCTAGACTCAACCACAGACTTCTGAAGAGGATGCTGATGGAGAGAGTTTTGAATTGGATTGGGAATCCAAAGTAAAAATACAAGAAATCCACTTGTTGAATTGAATGTACCCGACAGTGTCAACATTAAGTTGTCTGCTAGGAAAGAGTTTGGAACTCATGCCGGGTGCGGTGACTTACGCCTGTAATCCCTGCACTTTGAGAGGCCGAGGCGGGCGGATCACAAGGTCAGGAGTTCGAGACTAGCCTGACCAACATAGTGAACCCCAGTCTCTACCAAAAATACAAAAATTAGCTGGGTGTGGTGGTGCACACCTGTAAACCCAGCTACTCAGGAGGCTGAGGCAGAATTGTTTGAATCCAGGAGGCAGAAGTTGCAGTGAGCCAAGATCATGCCATTGAACTCCAGCCTGGGTGACAGAGTAAGACTCTGTCTCAAAAAAAAAAAAAAGAGTTTGGAACTCATATTCAGTTTGTAGAAATAAACCCAATTATAGCTTGTGCCTATCCAAAGCTTAATGTTGCAATGGTATGCCTGTTACATAGCGAGAGAGGACATAGAGTTAGAGACGAGACACACAGTGTACAGCCCCATGTCACTGGGTTCACGTCATCATTAGATTTTGTTGGAGAAAGAGACTGAGATGCCGGTGAAACAGGGAGGAGGAGAGCCAGGAGAGCACAGGATGAGAGAAGCCCATCAGAGTGTTTCAGCTGAGAGACGCTGCTCAAGGGGCAGGCAAGATGCAGGCAGAGCGATGGAGATTAGTGAGGGCCCCGGCAGGCACAGGGACTGGAGCTGAGGGCACAGACACCCTTAGGATAGGCTGAGAAGTGAAGGATAAGTCAAGAGACACCAAATAATCAGCAACAATATTCTTATGTTTGAGGGACTCACCATCTTGGTAGTGAGGCAGGATTAGCTACATCATAACGACATAAATCATGAATCCGACGTGACAATGACTGCCAATGCCACCTGTGACCCGGAGACCCAAAGGGAAAGTGAACTGGGACAGCCAGAAAGGGCTTCTTCAAAAGATACTGCTTTTGTATTTCGAAGAAACTAGGAATAAGATGAATGGCGAGAGGAAGAACGGAGGTTCCAGGCAAGAGACTGGACCAACGTAGGCAGGCAGGAGAAATCAATATGACTGAAGAGGTGAAAATCAAAGGGACAAAGACTTCTGGAGGCTGGTGCGACAGGGTTGTAGGGTGAGGCTGCTGATGAAAAAAAGAGAAACAACACAAAAACAGAAACTAGAGGAAGTCATTCTACAAAGCAGTACAAATCCAAGTATTTCCTGACACAAAATTACCATGGGGCGGGGTGGGGGGGCGGTGCGGAAGTATCAATCTAGCAAAATACATTGCACCCACTTTCTTTTAGCTTCAGGCACAGTCACCAATATTATTTTCAGCATCCTTTTATAAAAATGAGAACCCCATGTAATGATATCCATTCATTTTAAACATAAGTCCTCAAAATCTAGCTTTGTAATTAAAAAAATCTGACACGGGGCTTGGAATCGTGGTTATAGATGAGTTTGGCGAGAAGTTAAACATTTTGGAAATGAGTTTCCACACATCTGCTAAAGAACCTGTTGTCCCTTTGAGCAGAATATTCTGAGTGCAGTGACACGTGCACAATAAGAAGTTTAATATTTTTAAGATTTCAAGATGAATGTTACAACATCTGAACAAGAATAAATGCCATGATTATTCAATTGTCTTGCATCCCAGGGTCTTATTTACCATCAGCTTTCTCAGCATGCTGATCTATTTGCTGCTAAATTGAATAATTCTGCCTAAAGGAGATAACATACTCTTACTGACAGCCTGTCCCTAAACTCCCAGATTTCACAACATCGATACACAAATATACAACATAGAAATGGTTGCTTATGTGCATCAGATCTGATGTAAACAACAGCTGCCAAAAAGACTGAATTCGCCGATCTTGTTTCATTTCTCTTCTTATTTCATTTCTTTTTGGCGATATTTGCCTTTTTAAAAATAATCAGTTGTGGCAATAAGTGAAGCGGAGAGGCACAGATAGCAGGCACCTCCGTTATGCTGATGACGGTTCTGCAGTTTTCTCCTGAAGGCTTTCCAGAATGACGCACAACACATTATAGCTTCCGTGTTTGTTCAAGATTATTTGATTAAGCTATTACACTGAGAGTAAAGATTACTCTTTTTAGGTTGCCACTTTCTCACTGATGCTTGGCAATTTATTTAAAGGAATAAGCTAGGTGTAGGTTTGCACCCCTTGCTCTATCAAAACAATGGCAAATACTGATTGGCAATAAGCAAGGCTTAGAAGTGTTTTCCCTTTTCTTTGACATCAGCCATGTGCAGCCAAAACTAACTGACAAATCTGGATTTCTACCCTCCCACAGAGCTTGGAATAAAATGATTGAGTTGCTTTGTTTTTTTCCAGAACTTACAGCATATATATATATATACACACACACACACACACATATACGTGTATATACGTATATACATACACATATATACATACATATATATACATATGTATATACATACACGTATATATAGGTGTATGTATATACGTATATGTATATACATATATGTGTATATATATGCATATAAACACACACGTATACAAACATATATATGTACACACACACACACACACACACACACACACACACCCTTCCTAGATGGCTCCACTTCCCATCCGATTGCTCAATCCCAAATCTAGAATTGCCTTGATCTAGCCCTCTTTTCCTGTTAATCAAAGAATCTTAAAACTTGGCCCATTCTCATCTCCCCTGTCACCATTCTAGTCTAAGTCACCATCATCTCCCCTCTGGACTATACCACTGCAATCTGGGAACCAATGGGTCTCCTGGTTTCCATTCTTCCTCCTCAATCTTGTAGCCATATAGCAGACAAAATAATCATTTAAAAATACCTCTCCTAAAAAAAAATCCTCCCCACGTGGCAGTACAGATGGAAACTGACAGTCCAAGGCTATGATCAGGTGATGGTAGGATCAACTGGGCCAGTCCAAGTGACACCCCTTTGAAAGGAGCATAGGGAGTGCCTCTGCCCCACAACACCCCACACACAGAATACTCAACAAATCCTTTTTAAAAATCATTTGTATAAATTTAGGGGGTACAAGTACAGTTTTGTTACATGGATATATTACATAGCGGTGAAGCTTGGGCTTTCAGTATAATCGTCACACAAATTACACACACTGTGCTTATTAAGTAATTTCTCATCTTTTACTCCCCTTCCTGCTTCTTCCTGCCCTTCTGAGTCTTCAATGTCTATAAATTCTATACTCTATGTCTTCACATTGTTTAGCTCCTACTTACAAGTGATGACATGTGGCATTTGATTTACTATTTCTGAGTCATTCACTTAAGACAATGGCCTCCAGTTCCATCCATGTTGCTGTAAAAGATATTATTTTATTATAAATTTTTAAGGCCCAGTAGTATTCTGTTGTATATATTATAATATACCACCTTTTCTTTCTCCAGTCATCCCTTGATGGACGCTTAGGTTGATGACATATCTTTGCTAGTGTGAATTGTGCTGTGATAAACATACAAATACAGGTATCATTTTTACATGGTGATTTCTTTTCCTTTGGGTAGATGCCCAGTAGTGGGATTCCTGGATCAAATGGTAGCTTTATTTTTAGTACTTTGAAAAATCTCCATACTGTTTTCCAAAGAAGTACTAATTTACATTCCCACCAACATTGTATAAATGTTCTTTTTCCCTACATCCTCGCCAACATCTCTTATTTTTTTGACGTTTTATAAAAGCCATTCAGACTGGTGTAAGATGATATCTTATTGTGATTTTAATTTGCATTTATCTGATAATTAGTGATGTTTAGCATTTTTTCACATGCTTCTTGGCCATTTTTATTTCTTCTTCTGAAAAATGTCTATTTGTGCCCTCTGCCCACTTTTTAATGAGGTTATTTGTGTTTTCTTTGTCATGGTTGAGTTATTTGAGTTTCTCATAGATCCTAGATATTAGTGCTTTGTCACATAGTTTGCAAATACTGTGTCCTATTCTACAGGCTGTCTGTTTACTCTGTTGATATTTCTTTTTCTATGCAGAAGTTTAAATGAATCTCATTTGTCCAAAAATCGTTTTTGTTACTTGTGCATTTGAGGTCTTAGTCATGAATTCCTTGCCTATGCCAATATCCAGAAGAGTTTTCCCCAGGTTTTCTTCTAGTATCTCTGTAGTTTTGGGTCTTACATTTAAGTCTTTAATCCATCTTGAATTGATTTTTGCATATAGTGAGATACAGAGCTCCAGTTTCATCCTCTTGCATTTGGCAATCAAATTTTCTAGCACCATTGATTGAATTGGGTGTCCTTTCTCCAGTGCATGGTTTTGTCAACTTAGTCTAATTTCAGCTGTTTGTATGTATGTAGTTTTATTTCTGGGTTCCCTACTCTGTTCCATTGATCTATTTGTCTATTGTTGTACCCGTACCATGCTGCTTTGATTACTGTATCCTTGCAGCATAATTCAAAATCAGCTAACAGTGATGCCTCCAGCTTTGTTCTTTTTGCTTAGGATTAAATTTGGCTATTTGCGTTCTTTTTTTGTTCCATATAAATTTTAGAATTTTTTTCTAATTCTGTGAAAAATGAAGTTGAGATTTTAATAGGAATTGCATTGAATCTGTAGATTGCTTTGGGAAGTATGGTCATTTAAATAATATTGATTCTTCCAATCCATGAGGCATGGGATAGTTTTTCATTTGTTTGTGTCATCTACTTGTGTCAATTTCTTTCATTAGTGTTTTATAATTTCCCTTGAAGAGATCTTCCACATGCTTGGTTATATATATTCCTAGTTATTTTATTTTTGTAGTTATTGTAAATGGGATTAACTTCTTCATGGATTCTCAGCTTCATCATTATTTGTGTATGGAAATGCTACTGATTTTTGCATGTTGATTTTGTGTTCCACAACTTTACTGAATTCACTTATATAATCTAAGAGTCTTTTGGAAGAGTCTTTAGGTTTTATAGGTATAAGAGATAATTTCACTTCCTCTTTTCCAATTTGGATGCATTTTATTTTTTTTCTCTTGACTGATTGCTCTGGCTAGGACTTGCAGTATTATATTGATGAATTCTTCTTACGGAAAAGTGGAAGTTCTGGTATGTTGAAAGAAAAAGGGGCTGGATGTGGTAGCTCACGCCTGTAATCCCAGCACTTTGGGAGGTGGGGCAGACCACTTGAGGTCAGGAGTTCGAGACCAGCCTGGTCAACAATGGTGAAACCCCATCTCTACTAAAAATGCAAAAAATTAACTGGGCATGGTGGTGCACACCTATAGTCCCACCTACTCAGGAGGCTGAGGCAAAAGAATGTCTTGAACCCAAGAGATGGAGGTTGCAGTGAGTGGAGATTGCGCCACTGTACTCCAGCCTAGAGTGATTCCATCTAAAAAAAATAATAAAAAAGCTCGGGGTGGGGGGAGAAACATTCCATAGGCAAAACAGTAAATCTCTATTATGTATTCATGATGAAAATCTCATTGGTCCAAAATGAAATGAAAAATATCAAAATGATATATTAAATTTTTTATGAAGCTAAATAGGCTTAATTTTTAAATGTTTATTTTTCACTGCCCTTTACCATTTCTGTTTTGTTTTGGTGATAAAATGTCCTTTCATTTAATATGTTTTAGTGATATCAGTTTACAGTTATCTTTTTATGTCATTACTTGGCAAAATAAGGTTAACAACTTTATGACAATTTCCTAATATATTGTTTAAATGTATTTGTTAGCAATATCCAAATTTTTGGGAATCCTTAATCTAGAGCACATATTTCCAAAATGCAACCTAAATTGCAATTGGAATTGCTTGCATGAAAGAAGGGTGGGAGAAGTCTACTGTCAGATATGCTCAGGATGCTAAGATAAGAAACTTTCAAAAAAAAGGAACCTTACCACAGGACTTCTCACAGACTCAAACATGCTAATGTACACGGTGAATCTCCAAAATGAAGATACAGTATACAGCATATCCCATAATTATTTGAACAAGGAACTCTCCACAAAGAATCATCTTAGAGACTTGTCCTGGGAAGTGTTAATCTAGAGACTCACAAAATACTTCATCACATATTGGATATTGGCTGGTACATATACATGCATAATTACACTTCTATAGAAAGAAAAATTCAAGACATAAAAGAAATATAGATGAGAATTCAGAGATTTGTGCCACGTCATTCTGGACTACAGCCTTAGTATTTTCAACATACTCGTTTCTTAGCTTGGTCTGCATATTTATGAAAGAATAAGCTCCATTCATATGCTTATATTTTCCCAAATGACTTTGAAATGTCAAGCCACTGTATGAATTTGAAATGGCATCTTTAGACCTTTGCTGAAGTTATGTTACTGTTACCAGAGTAACTAACAAGTATCACAGGGCAGGGGACGGCAGAAAAATATCTTCTCAAGTATCAAGCACTGAATAAAGCAAGAGGCTTAAATGGAACAGGATGTTACAAAGCTATTGTTCCTGTACCTGTAAATCAGAGGTAACAAGGTCCATTTGATGACAAAGAGTCACGAGATAGCTGCACAGCCTCTCTTCAAAGGGAAACAATAAATACTTGAAAAATACCAAATAACATTATACTTTTTGCTCTAAAAGTATGCTGGTTATATAACAGAATGCAAGTAGATTTACAATTAGTACTTGTTTATAGATGTCTTATACTGTGTCATGCGTGGAGGGGCAAAAGAGGTTCTGATGTATTCATTCAGATGGAAGTTATCGAGGCCATATGAAGAAGTGAGAGAGCCATCATACTAATGTGAAACAGACTGAACGATAGGAAATGTACAACCAGCACAAGGATGAATCAGTTTATGTACATCACATTGTTGATAGAAAATTATTTTGAGAGAATGGAGCAAAACTTATTTAGGAAGTTAGAGGCATCTGTCCTATTCTCTTCTGCTAACCCTCCACTTCTTCTCATGTTTAAGATTAACAGATAATTAGGGTAGAATGGATGCTCTTTTAACAGAGAAAGCACTCAACAGGAGAGATTGTGAAAGTTTTTTCATGCTGTGGACTGAGGATGATGCAAGAGGGGCTGTAGGTCTCAGGATACAATGAGAAGAGGCATCATCCCTTTTTGGGGTAATGTTTGGCAGTACAGAGCTAGAATAGCAAGATTAAGGTTAGCAAGATTAATAGCAAGAATACAGGGATCAGGAAGTCTGAAGCTCAAAATGCTCTGAAATCAAGTGAAATGACATAAAGAGAATATCTAAGTTCATTTCTATAATTTATAGGCTAGATTGTTAAAATATGGAAGAAAGCAGGGATGCAAAATTTCTCCAGGTATATAAATAGCATAAGGAACCAAAAAAACAAAAAAGTGCTCTGAGATAATTTCAAGGAAACATCTATAGGAATTCAGAGAAGGGAACATCATTTCTGGTTGGGATAATTATGAAACATTTCAGAACTGGGATATAACGCAAAATACACTCAAAATAATTATGTGGTCGGCTGTCTCAATGACATCTCTCAGAGCAGCTGAGAATTCTAAGGTGTCAAATATTTTTACTGAATTTTGTGGCCAAATCAACTTATTTAATCATCAATACTGCCATTACCATCACCATCACCATTACTACTCCAACGCCACTATCACCATCTTTACTACTGCCCCTTCCACACTTATCAGCACCACTGTCACCATCACCACCTACACCCTTAGTTCCATCATCGCCACTACCTCCGTCACCATGACCATCATCAACACCATCATCATTAAGGCTAACATTTATTGAATGCTCACTGTATGCCTAACATCATTCTAACCTCTTTGCATGAATAACTACTTAAATATAAGCTTTCTTCAAAATTCCAGATGAAATTCTATTTTCTCTGGATATGTCCCACTTCCTTGAATTATCTTCCCTTCAATGAAATTTTCTCATTCTCTGTAAAGTTCTTTAATGGAAAAATCACTTTCCACATTATACTACAGATATAAGTTATTTATTTACCTTCTTTAAGGACAAATCGTTCCTGATTCCACTTCGAGCCTCTCAAAGTACCCAACCCATTCCTTACCACTAATTGCTCAATAAACTCATTTGTGTTAATGAACAAATGAAAAGATAATTCCTGCTGGGTGCGATGGCTCATGCCTGTAATCCCAGAACTTTGAGAGGCCGAGGCAGGGTGGGGGTCGGGGGGTGGATCACGAGGTCAGGAGATTGAGACCATCCTGGCTAACATGGTGAAACCCTGTCTCTACTAAAAAATACAAAAAATTAGCCAGGCATGGTGGTGCGTCCCTGTAGTCCTAGCTACTCAGGAGATTGAGGCAGGAAAATTGCTTGAACCCAGGAGGCAGAGATTGCAGTGAGCCGAGATCATGCTACTGCACTCCGGCCTGGCGACAGACAGAGGGAGACTCTGTCTCAAAATAATAATAATAACAATAATATTTTTTTAAAAAGACTGCACATTCGGTGCAGTGTACACTGTTCAGATGATGGGCATACCAAAATCTCAGAAATCACAACTGAAGAACATATCAATGTAATAAAAAAACCACCTCTTCCCCAAAAACTATCAACAAAAGAAAAAAAATACATCAGTATTTATTTGTTACGGTTGGCTGCTATTGGTAAGTTATTGCCATAAAAATAGATATATAAAAAATAAAGGTGTTCTTAGGAAATAATTGGCTAGTTCTCCAGTTGAGTTAGAAGTGATTAGAGATCAAGCCCCTTGTAGAGATAGAAAATCCAGACCATTTATATACACCAAAGGGGAAAACGTGGGACTGAAAAGTAGTATCTTGGAGTAAAAAAGATGTTTCAATTGAAAGAAATCATTCAACCCTGTAGCAAAGAGACTCATTTAAAAACGTTACCTTCCCACTCAAGCTTTTACTTTCACAGGCCACAACATATCCTGATTAAGCTGAGAAAGAGAAGCAGTGGGCAAAAGAAACAAAGAAAGCAGATTTGACAAGTATAGTTAGTAGAAAGTTTGGGTACTGATTGCTGACATATGGAGCTGACTGAAAGAACAAACATCAGAAATTCCTAAGCTACTGAGATAATTATGCTGTCAGAAAATCCCTGAGCCTGGATTTTAAAAGCAGTTGACTTCTTGAACCCTAAGACAACACTTAGGTCTGCCAATCTGTACCATCCTGAGAAGTGGGCAACGAAAATTGGGTAGTCAGCTTGATCCACTCATGTCTGCGACCCTAGCACTTTGGAAAGCCAAGGTGAGAGGATTGCTTGAGGTCAGCAGTTCAAGATCAGCCTGGGCAACACAGTGAGACCCTTTCTCTATAAAAAATAAAAAATTAGTTGGGCATGCATTTGTAGTCCTAGCTACCCAGGAGGCTGAGGCAGAAGGATCACTTGAGCCCAGGAGTTTAAGGGTGCAGTGAGCTATGATCACACCATTGCATTTCAGCCTGGGAGACAGAACAAGATCCTGTCAAAAAGAAACAGAATTAAAAAAAAGAAGAAAAGAAAAGAAAAAGGAATGAAGGTCAGGGAGAGAATGTGTCACAATGCCCACTTCTGATGTGAACACAGAGAATGACAGACAAAGGCACACATCTGCGTGTGAAGATCTAATCAACAGGTTTCCCCCATTTCCAAAGTTGACACATTCAGGACACCTGTCAAGCGAGAATCTGTAGTTGCATTAATCCAGGGAATGCTATCTGCCTCCCATTCTTCACTTTTCCTAATTGGAATTTATTAGTGTGCTTAGCCTTTCTCTGCTCAATCTTCAATTAGCCTCTAACTCTGGGAGAAGATGAGGAAAGTTAGAATATCCTTTTGTCCACATATTTATAACAGCAAAATTCACAACTGCAAAAATAAGAAAAAAACCTAAAATGCCCATCAACTAACAAGTGGATACAGAAAATGTGATGGTATATATATATATATATACCATGGAATACTCGGGAGGCTGAGGCAGGAGAATCACTTGAACCCAGGAGGCGGAGGTTGTGGTGAGCCGAGATCATGCCATTGCACTCCAGCCTGGGCAATAAGAGCAAAACTCTGTTTAAAAAAAAAATTATGTTCCTTTATCCTACTGTAATTATTATTACTTGATATTGTATGGTATACTTGCTTTGTTTTGTATAGCCAATATTCCCAATAGATATTGCAAATAGTTTTTACTCAAATGACTTTAATGCTCATTACTAGTCCATTAATTCTACACATGAGTTTTTAAATTATCAATGTCCAGTTCACTAGGGTATAGCTGATACATTTACTGAGTCTTGAAAATGTTCTGAAAATCTTTGAATGTTTATTCATATATTTCTATTTTCTTTTTATGTGAGCTACAACTTAACTGGTTATATAATACTTCTGTTTCACTATTTTGTCTCAAATTTTGTAGATGTTACTTCATTGGCTTTTGGGACACAGTGCTGCTAAGGAAAAAGTCTGGGTTCAAGTGAATTTTTTTCTTTATGATATAGTTGACCCTATATTGATATTTTGTATTTTTGTTATTTGTATTTTTCACTGTCGTGTTCTTGTTTCTTCCCTAATATTTTCAATCCATGATTGGTTGAAACCTGCAAATACGGAGGGTCAAATATGGTGTAGTATTAATATGTATATAGATCACTATAGTATATATTATATTGTATATTTTCAATATATTATATATATTTTATATATTATATATCTATATATAGATATAAAAGAAAAAACAAAACCAAGAACACAATTTAAAAATATAATTGGTCTGGCGCAGTGGCTCAAGCCTGTAATCCCAGCACTTTGGGAGGCCGAGGCAGGAGGATCACAAGGTCAAGAGACCCTGTCTCTACTAAACAAAAATACAAAAAAATAAGCTGGGCGTGGTGGCATGCACCTGTACTCCCAGCTACCCGGGAGGCTGAGGCAGGAGAATTGCTTGAACCTAGGAGGCGGAGGTTGCAGTGAGCCCAGATTGTGCCACTGCACTCCAGCCTGGCGTGTGGTGATAGAGCGAGACTCTGTCTCAAAAAAAAAAAAAAAAAAAATATATATATATATATATATAAATTTAATTAAAAATATATAAAACAATTATAAATACAATTTAAAAATATAATAAAAAATATACAAAAACCCAATACAGTATAACAACTATTTATGTAACATTTACATTGTATTAGGTATTATAAGTAATCTAGAGATGTTTGAATGTATAAGGTAGGATGTGTGTAGGTTATCCACAAATATTACGCCATTTTATAAAAAGGACTTGAGCATCCACGGATATTGGTATCCACCAGGGTCCTAGAACCAATTCTGTGCAGATACTAAAGGACAGCTGTATATTCTCTTGCATGTGTGCTTGTAGAAATATTTCTAAATCCTTGCATTTCAACAACCTACTACAATGTTTGTGTTACCTGCTTTGTAATACATATGCTTGGAACACCTTTCCTCATCTTGTTCTGCAGTTTTAGCTCTAAATTCATTTTTTTTTTCTTTTTTTTGAGATGGAGTCTCTCTGTTGCCCAGGCTGGAGTGCAATGGCACGATCTCAGATCACTGCAACCTCTGCCTCCTGGGTTCAGGCAATTATTGTGCCTCAGCCTCCCAAGTAGCTGGGATTACATGCTCATGCCACCACGTCTGGCTAATTTTTGTATTTTTAGAGACGGGGTTTCACCATGTTGCCCCAGCTGGTCTCGAACTCCTGACCTCAAGTAATCTACCCGCCTTGGCCTCCCAAAGTGCTGGGATTACACGTGTAAGCCACCATGCCTGGCCCTGAATTCATTTCTTAGAAAACAGTTTTTTGTTTGTTTGTTTGTTTTGTTTTTCAGACAGTCTCATTCTATTGCCCAGGCTGCAGTGCAGTGGCACAATCATAGCTCACTGTAACCGCAAATTCCTGAGCTCAAGCAATCCTCCCAACTCAGCCTTTTGAGTAGCTGAGACTACCCACGTATGCCACCATGCTCAGCTAATTTTAAAATTTATTTATTTTTTGCAGAGACAGAGTCTCACCATATTGCTAAGGTTGATATTGAACTACTGGTCTCAAGCTATCATCCCAATGCAGCCAGACAAGGTTCTGGGAGTACAGGTGTAAGCCACCAGGCCGGGCTTGCTTCTGTTGTTGTTTTGATATTATCTTCAGGTATAACAATGGTCCATAAGCTTGATATTTATTTCTTGCCTCATATCTATCATCTTCTTCCTTATTAAATAAGTTAACACAAGAATTGAGAGCATTGCTTTACACAGAATAAATGCTTAAAATATAAATTATTATAATTAATTGTTTTAACTCCTCTCCTTTTTTCCCTAAACTCTAGCTGACTTCCTCAGTCTTCTCCTCCCTATCACTGACTCAGCTCTGTAGTGCTGATTCTGTACTGTGAGTTTCTAAAGTGCTTTTAATTTCTGTGATGGCAATTACTTTCTCTTCAGTTTCTTTCCTTAATATGGCTAGCTCCCCTTAAAGTGAATTCACTTACATTATCGTCTCATCTTTGATCTCTTCATTCCGAACATTAGATGACGCACTTTAAATTTTATTAAATTCCTCCATGTTGGAAAACACTTGTCTAAAATTTTCTTCTAATTCCTTGAGTGTGCTTTCCTCCAAAATGTGTTCTTGAACTAATCTTTTGCATGCTAGACTTTTTTTCTTTCACTCTTGGAATACTTCTCTTTTGCATAAATTTAACACAGACAATATATTTTATGTCTAGGTATTTTTGTATTTATTGATTGATTGATTGATTTTTGAGACAGAGTCTCACTGTGTCACCTAGGCTGGAGTGCAGTGGCACGATCTCAGTTCACTGCAACCTCCACCTCCCAGTTCAAGAGGTTCTCCTGCCTCAGCCTCCCAAGTAGCTGGGATTACAGGTGCCTGCAACCGTGCCTGGCTAATTTTTGTATTTTTAGTAGAGATGGGGTTTTGCTATGTTGGCCAGGCTGGTCTCAAACTCCTGATCTCATGTGATCCTCCTGTCTCAGACTCCCAAAGTGCTGGGATTACAGGCATGAGCCACCACGCCCAGCCTGTCTAGGTATCTTTGTTTGAGCAGTGAACACTATTCTATGCAGGCTTGCCTTTTGCTCAAACATCAAATGAGTGGCTTCTCCTTGTAATTCCTCCTTGTTTTCCTGTACCTTGCTTGAAAAATCTCACATAAACAGGACCAGGAAGGATCCCTGTGGTTTCTGTTCTCTTTAAAGTATTTCAAGAGGGAGGTTGTCAGGGAAGGCAAAGGGGCCTGACGTTCTATTCAGGGGATTCTATCTCTTTTCCCCCCTCCATCCATTGGTCTGAATCCCTAGTAACATGGGCCAGCTCCACAAAATTGAAGGTGTGCCCTGGTCTGTGGAAAGTACCTTTGGAATTTTGACTTTTATTTTCCTCTTTAGAGTAGGACTGTTATGCTTCTTGTGAGATCCTTGTGGTTTATGAGTTTAGGGTTTTTTTTTTTTTCATATTTCCTGCCAAGCATTTTGTTTTCTGCTGAGATTTGGGGTAGAGCCATTTTTTTAAAAACTTTCAACTTTTATTTCAGGTTCAGTAGTACATGTGCAAGTTTGTTACATGGGTATATCGCATAGCACTGAGGACTGGAGTACAAATGATCCTGTCAACCAGGGAGTAAACATAGTACCTGATAGGTAGGTTTTCAGCCCTGACTGCCCTCCCTCCCTTTTCTAGTCATTCCCAGTGTCCATTGTTCCCATCTTTATGTCCATGTGTTCTGCACGTACAGCTCCCATTTCCAGAAAACCAAAAACCACATGTTCTCACTTATAAGTGAGTAGAGCCATTTATCCTCAAAGATTTATCTATTTCCTCAGTTGGCCGAAGGGGAAAAGTGGCCAAACTTTTGGTATCATTATAGGGAAGGCCTTAAAAAACCATTTATCTTTGTGGGGAAAAAGAACTTCAAGTGGGTTATTCCATGTCTTTTTTGAACTGCCGACACCTCCATTCTTGGTCTTTAAATTTTTTTTTTTTTTTTGAGAAGAAGTCTTGCTCCGTTGCCCAGGCTGGAGTGCAATGGCACCACCTCAGCCCAGTGGAACCTCCGCCTCCTAGGTTCAAGCGATTCTCCTGCCTCAGCCTCCCTAGTAGCTGGGACTACAGGTATGTACCACCATGCCCAGCTAATTTTTGTATTTTTAGTAGAGATAGGGTTTAACCATGTTGGCCAGGATGATCTCGATCTCTTGACCTCATGATCTGCCCCCTTTGGCCTCCTAAAGTGCCAGGATTACAGGCGTGAGCAACTGCCCTTGACTTCAAGTTTAGAGAATACCAGTGATGATGAGTATCTGAATATATATGACTCTCTCATGGGTAGGAAAACACCCTACCAATCTTTGTACTCTTGGTGCCCAGGTGCTATGTGCACAGATAAATTCTCCCTTAAAGGGTAATTTGAATGCCCTATACATCATCTGTAGACAGATGTTTCTGCTTGTCCTTAACCACTTAGGCCTTTTTCTCTTCTCCAATCTAGCAATTTCCTATACATGAAATGTACACCAGCCAGTAGTGCCATTTTAATTCATAAATGTTGTTTTACTGCCCATAGATGCCCAAATGAGCACATGAGGGGCTTAGAGTGGAGGGAAATACCAATGGTCCTCCTCCAAAGGCTTGTTCTGCCAACAGCAGCAAATTCTGTGAGCAGTTCATGAACCCCAAGTCTGAGACATTGACCAAATTGCAGGGGGCTATCGTGACTTAAAGCCTGTATTTATTATCTTAATTACATTTTGGTCAGGGCAAAAGGAGATGTTATATAGACAACCAGTTGCTTTGAGGTTTGCGCTGAAGCCACCTTCTCCCAGGTTGCTCCCAGCCAATGATGAAGCACAGCTCAATTATTAAAATGGGCTATTTCTGGGAAATATAGGGCACTCTCACAGTGATTTTAGCTTCATAATTTCCCCCACAGCCTTGCTGAAATTTTCCTCAAGCTGTGCACAAATCTTAGACACTTTCATTCAAATCCCCTTCTTTTCCTCCTTCTTTCTCTTTCCCTGCTTCCTGTCATCTTTCTTTCCCTCCCTACTTTATTGTTTTTCACTTGGGGTTAGAACTGCACAATCATCTGTTGAACATGCTGAAACATGCTTTTATTACAATGCAATTCTAATGCTTCAGATATCTACATTATATCATTTATTATACTCTCTAATGTACTTCAGCATTATGAAATACAACATAATGTACTTCAGTAGGAAACTTTACCTTCAAATGTCACTATCAGCAAGTAAACTCAATACACTTGAATATTTATGCCATTGCAAGCTACACACTATTCAAATCTTCTCTGTCAAATAATAGTTTGCTGTTTTTTTTTTTTTTTTTTTTTTGTGATGGAGTCTTGCTCTGTTGCCCAGACTGGAGTGCAGTGGTGCAATCTCAGCTCATTGCAACCTCCGCCTCCCAGATTCAAGCGATTCTCCTGTCTCAGCCTCCTGAGTAGCTGGAATTACAGGCGCCTGCCACCATGCCTGGCTAATTGTTGTATTTTTTGTAGAGACGAGGTTTCACCCTGTTGGCCAGGTTGATCTTGAACCCCTGACCTCAGGCGATCTGCCCGCCTCAGCCTCCCAAAGTGCTGGGATTATGGGCATGAGCCACCGGACCTCACCTGTTGACAATTCTTAATTGCTTGTCAGTGGTGTACATGTGTATGTATGTGCGTATGGCGGGGTCATGGGCATTATTACCAAGTTTAAAAGGAAAGGGTCTAGAAATAGTTCCCTCGACTCAGGACAAAAGTGTCCCAGTGCTGTCACTTTGTTTCTGCTTTAGATCCCCCCATGTATGTTCATAACCCTGGCACATGACCTGGAAACCAGGCTCAGCCTCCCCGAGTGAGGCACAGAAATAAAATATAAAAGTAAGCTCAATACCAAATCTAATACCTCCTAAGAAATATTAAGAATTGGAAAAAATAAATATTCTTTTATAAGGAGTGAAGTGAGTGTGTTTTCTTCATATTTCCCCCACCGCTAACCTTTAGCTGAAGCCTGCATAAATCTGAGGAGAGAAGCCCTCCATCAGCGCTGGACCTCCCAGCCTCTCACCCACAGGCCACAGTGTCACTACGACTATATTATTACTAATAATACTATGTGGTGGCTCGTTTTTCTATTCAAACTCTCTGGAAGATATTAAATAAATCTGTTTTATTTAATATATAAATCAGGGCTGCAGTGTTCTCACACACCAATTAAGAAGCCCAGGGAAAATACTGCTGCTGTCCCTCTATGGTTCCGCTGTGCCTCAAGAGGGTGGCGTACGGAAAGTATTCTGTTTCCCTGGTCTTTTCATCCCATTCTTACGCACGGTATGAGCTTTGTAGGGTTGTCATGACAATGTGCCACAAACTGGGTGACTTAAAACAACAGACATTTGGCTAGGTATGGTGGCTCATGCCTGTAATCCCAGCACTTTGGAAGGCCAAGGCGTGTGGCTCACAAGGTCAAGAGATTGAGACCAGCCTGGCCAACATGGTGAAACCCCCGTCTCTACTAAAAATATAAAAAAATTAGCTGGGCGTGGTAGTGTGTGCCTGTAATCCCAGCTACTTGGGAGCCTGAGGCAAGAATCACTTGAAGCCGGGAGGTGGAGGTTGCAGTGAGCTGAGATCACGCCACTGCACTCCAGCCTGGCAACAGAGTGAGACTCCATCTCAGAAAACAAACCAACCAAACAACAACAGCAACAACGAACAGATATTTATTGCCTCATGGTTCTGGAGGTTACAGGTCTGAGACCAATGTGTCAACAGGAGCACCCTGCCTCTGAAATCTGCAAGGGCGATCTCCCTGCCTCTTCCTGGACTCACATGGTTTGCTGACAATCGCTGAGACTCTTTGGCTTGGTGCTGCAGCACTTGAGTCTCTCCCTTTGTCGTCACATGGTGTTCTTCCTTCTTCTGTCTGTATCTTTGCCTCCTTTTTGAATAAGGATACCTGCTTATCGTATTGTGGTCCACCCCAATGAGCTCGTCTTAACTTCGTGACATCTTCAAAGACCCTATCTCCAAGCAAGGCCACATTCACAAGTACTTGGGGTTAGATCTTTCACGTATCTTTTGCGGGGGACCAATTCAACCCATAGCACTAAGATTGAAAAACTGGCACCATTGACTTAAATATATTGGAGTATGTTAGTGAAAACCTGGTTTGGTACCTTTTACACTAAATTGGACATTACTGATGTTATCTCATACACGTCTTTACAGAGTTCCGAGTTGTCTCCATGAATTCTTATTTACAACATAAATGCATGAGACACACAAAAAAACTTTATTTCATTTGAAAATCCTTGACCTTTGTAGCACATTTGAAGATGAAAGAACTATGTAGTCAGCTCAAATCTTTAGAGATCTTATAGTCCTCATCCTTTTGGTTTTTTTGTTTTGTTTTGTTTTGAAACAGAGTCTCACTCTGTCACCCAGGCTGGAATGCAGTGGCACAATCTCGGCTCACTGCAACCTCTGCCTCCCGGGTTCAAGCAATTCTCCTAAGCCTCTTGAGTAGCTGGTATTACAGGCGCATGCCACCACATCTGGCTAATTTTTTGTATTTTTAGTAGAGACGGGGTTTCACCGTGTTCCCCAGGCTGGTCTCGAACTCCTGACCTCAGGCAATCCACCCACCTCACCCTCTCAAAGTGCTAGGATTACAGGTGTGAGACACCACACCTGGCTAGTCCTCATTCTTTTGTTAAACTTTCCTCATGACTTTGCTACGCTGGGTAGTCAAGAGAAAGGGCTTTCCCCTACCTTAATCACAAACGCCTGTGGACAACTTTTGTAATATATTCAAATGCTGCAGGTGTCTCCGCTTGACCATAAATAAGCTGCCAATGGGTACACTGGACAAACTGTTGGTGCAGACCCACCAGGAACTAAGGGATCTTCCTGTAAGAAATTCTTGCAAGGAAAGACTGGTACCATGGACTCACACAGAAATCAAGCTTTGGTCATGTGAAAGCTGAGGAGCTGTTGAACATCTCAGTAAGTTTCATGTATCTGATTTGTCTCCAGGCCCTTGGGACAGACGCGTGAAATCTGTGGTAGTGGGGGTGGGTCACACTGTACTAACCCATAAAGGCTACAGCTCTTTTATAAACACCAAGAGATGCTCTATAAGACAATAAAACATAGAAAATACTTATTATTTGAGTGCCCCCAGTACTTTTCTCAAACCTGGGCAAGACCTACACTTTGTAGCACCTTTTCTAGCTTCCTCCTCTAGTCATAGTCTTCTACAGGCGTTAAAAGTTCTACATAGCCAAAAAGCTGCGTCTACCTAGCATCTCTGCCCCCAATTCTAGGACACATTCTTGGAATCCAGAAATTTCCTTCCCCAAAGAACATGATCTCCTTATAAAGAATCTCCAGGTCCCTTCCCCAGGTTTTTTATCCTGAAGACAGATGGCTCAGCCAGTAGGTATATATCAGGCTCGAGGGATGCCTGAGGGTGGCTATTAGTGAGGATGGTATGAATGGAGCTTGGGCATGCAGACTGGAGCAACTATACACTTATCCATGAGGCTGCTGGGCATACAAGGAAAATCCACAGGAGGAAAGGAAACAGGAGTGGGCTAGAGGCTGGGGGCAAGGACAGGAGGCTGGCTCTCCCAAGCCACTGTGTTCCATCATGGGACACTGAGGAGTCCAAGAATTCCAAATATGAATCTGGTCTTTCTTGTAATTATGAAGGTAGTCTTGTCAAAGAGGGAAGATGGAACATATGTTATTGAACAATTTCTTAGCTTGGTTCATAAGTCTGAAGTACAAGCAACCCTCGAATGACATGGGTTTGAACTGCACAGGTCCACTTATCCCTGGATTTTCTCCCACCTCTGCCACTCCTGAGACAGCAACGCCAACACCTCCTCCTCCTCCTCCTCTTTCTTTTCCACCTTCTCCTCGGCCTACTCGACATGAAAATGAAGAGGATTAGAGCCGGGTGCGGTGGCTCATGCCTGTGATCCCAGCACTTTGGGAGGCCGAGGTGGGCAGATCACAAGGTCAGGAGTTCGAGATCAGCCTGGCAACATGGTGAAACCCTGTCTCTACTAAAAATACAAAAATTAGCTGGGCGTGGTGGCACACACCTGTAATCCTAGCTACTCAGGAGGCTGAGGCAGGAGAACTGCTTGAACCTAGGAGGCAGAGGTTAAAATGAGCCGAGATCGCGCCATTGCACTCTAGTGTGGGTGACAGAGCAAGACTCCATCTAAAAAAAAAAAAAAGAAAGAAAATGAAGAGGATTAAAACCGTTATGAAGATCCACTTTTACTTAATGGACAGTAAATATATCTTCTCTTCCTTAGGATTTTCTTAATTTTATTTTTTCTTGTTTATTGGGAGAACATAGTATTTGATACATTTATAAAATATGTGTCAATCAAATGTTTATATTATCGGTAAGGCTTCTGGTCAACAGTAACTTATTAGTAGCCAAGTTTTTGGGGAGCCAAAATTTATATGCAGATTTTTGATGGTGAGGGAGGCTGGCACTTCTAACCTCCACATTGTTCAAGGGTCAACTGTAAAAGCCTAGGTTATAACGGTCTCTACTTGTACTATTGCCCTACAAATGTTAGGGGTGTGTCTGGGTGCCTGTCCATCAAAGTGTATTTCCAGAGACCAAGTGGGAGGGAGGCAGCAGCTGCAGATCCAAGGAAGCACAATGGAAGCTCCATGAAGTTATGTCACTCATCTACCTGAAACCTTAATTCTGCTTCGTCATGGAAACTAGCATATTCACAGGTTCTGGGGATTAGGAAACAGACATTTTGGATGGCCACTATTCTGTCTACTACAGGCTGTAACCACCCGCAACTTAGTTATGGAAACTCATTTAGATGCTTTATCAGGTAGCAGTGATTCAAATGAATTACACTCTGTAGTTTCCTTGAAAGAAACCCTGGAAAAACAGATTGGAGAAGCCAACCAATTAATAATAAAGCACAGACTTCATGTCCTAGCTTCTTCCCTTGACTTCTTTATTGGTCAAATAATCTCTCTCTCTCTCTCTCTCTTTCCCTTCACCCCCACCTCTTTTCTCTCTCCTCTTCTCTGTCTTTCCTCTCTGTCTCTTGCTTAATAACTGATTCACACGGTTTAAATAACTTCTGTGGGTAGAGAGAACTTGAAGTACAAAAACTAAATAGATTTTCTAAGTCACACAAAAAATCTGAGAACCAAGATGCATGCCTTTGCTTTCTGAATAACAGATAATGGCTAACTTGCATTGAGCGTTTCTCTGTCTGAGATACTATACTAAGCACTTGACATGTGTTATCTTATTCACTCCTTCTAATTGCCTTATTAAGTAGGTGCTACAATTATTATTATATCATCTCACAGGTGAGAAAACTGAAGCTTGAAGAGGTTAAATAACTTTTCCACAACCATACACGTATCATGTGGAGCAGTCAGTCCTCAAACCCAGGCTCTAGAGTTTTGCACGGAGCCCCTTCACCACTGTGACTGTATCTAAGAATCTTTGCTAAGCTTCCCCAGGGATGTGAACACCTTCCATAAACACATTATACACAGCAGGCATGACCACAGCTTGTTCAAATAAGTTGAACATTTTCCAAGAGCCTAACATGTATTGGGCCCCATATTCAATGCTAGGGACACAAATCTTTCCTGGGGAAAATGGAAACAGAAAATATTAACACAGCAAGTGAAGTGCTATGGGAGAAGGCATTACAGACGCCCAGCAGAAGAGGACAAGCGATCAAGGTTGTCAAGGAGAAAAGAAACAGGCTGGGAGGGGAGCATGAAAACACTCGAGGTGGACTTTAACAGACCAGATGAAGAAGGCAGGGAAGGTATTTCCAGTCAGGGATAAGAGCAACGTCAAGGCTAAGCAGTACAGGAAGGCATGGTCCATGCATAGCACCATGGATCTATTTACCCTACACCCTCCTACTCTGAACTCTTTGCCGTAATACAATCTGGAATGCTGCATGCCTTACCCTGACCATCTCTATTTCTATAAAAAGCAAAATCACTCCTCCCTCTGATGTTCCATGTCAAGGCTGAAAAACCATCTACTGTATTTCAAAATGTTCTGAGTTGATTTAGTCTTGAGGATTCTCTAATAAGCCTGATATAATTCTTAACAATTCCGCTCCCCCTCCCCTGCCAAAGTATTGAACTAATAGCTATTCCCTGATGCAAAGCAATTTTCTCAGAGGAAATGATCTTAGAATTTTTCTGCATAGTGTGGATGCTTCTTTTTTTTTTTTTTTTGACAGAATACTGATTTCTGAAAATGAATAGAAGGCAGCTGTATAGCTGAGCTTAAATGTAGCCTAATCATGTCATCTGTCTGCCAGAACGAGATAACTTTTTAACCCTAAATCCCACCATTCTCTGCTTGATTTGAAAGACACCTACATATACTTGACTAAATTCTGTGTGCTTCAAAAATGTATACTGTTTCTTCCTAAAGGAATGTGAATTGGAAGAGGAGTCCCTTGTCATAAAGCAGTCACACTGAAAATATCTCTTGACATATATTTAGACTTTCAGGAATAAAATGAAGATTGATGTCACAGTGAAGTGGTTCACCAGAATTCAGTAAAACTTCGGGTCAAGGAAACTTTGCAATCAAAAAAGCCTATCCAGCTCTTCTTGGTCTTAGATGTCCCTCCTCATTTTTTGGCCATGCTAAACAAAATCTCAACTGTTATCTCAAATATCTGAACAGAGGTTATTCTGAACAGACACCCATGCTATAGGACAAGCAGGCCCTTGCAGGCCTTGTACTCTTTATCGTAGCCTTGTAGATCTTTGCTTAATTTGCTTTAGTAAATATTGTAAATACTAACCCTCGAAGTAGGAGACTTTTCCTAGAGTTTCTCCTGTGGAGGAGGTAAGTCATAAAGCTAATTTTGGCAATTTGAAAATTTTCATCACTATTTATCAATGAAGAATATAGCAATTTTTTTTTTTTTGAGATGGAGTCTCACTGTGTCACCCAGGCTGGAGTGCAGCAGCATGATCTCAGCTCACTGCAACCTCTGTCTCCCAGGTTCAAGCGATTCTCCTGCCTCAGCCTCATAAGTAGCTGGGACTACAGGCATGCACCACTATGACCAGCTAATTTTTGTACTTTTTA
>CAUYLG010009335.1:0-15189 GCA_963573385.1 Cacajao melanocephalus
ATAGTACTGGTATAAAAGTAGGCACATAAACCAATGGAACAGCATAGAGAACCCAGAAATAGAGCCAAAATACTTACAGCCAACTGATCTTCAGCAAAGCAAACAAAAACATAAATTGGGGAAAGAACACTCTATTCAATAAATGGTGCTGGGTAAACTGGCAAGACACATGTAGAGGAATGAAACTGAATCCTCATCTCTCACACAAAAATCATTCTACTATAAAGACACATGCACATGTATGTTCATTGCAGCACTGTTTACAATAGCAAAGACTTGGAACCAACCCAAATGCCCATCAATGATAGACTGGATAAAGAAAATGTGGCACATATACACCATGGAATACCATGCAGCCATAAAAAAGGATGAGTTTATGTCCTTTGCAGGGACATGGATGAAGCCAGAAACCATCATTCTCAGCAAACTAACACAAGAACAGAAAACCAAACACCACATGTTCTCACTCATAAGTGGGTGTTGAACAACGGGAACAAATGGACACAGGGAGGGGAACATCATACCCTGGGGCCTGTTGGAGGGTAGGGGGCTCAGGGAGGGATAGCATTAGGAGAAATACCTAATGTAGATGACCGGTTGGTGGGGGCAGCAAACCACCATGGCACGTGTACACCTATGTAACAAACCTGCACATTCTGCACATGTATCCCAGAACAGAACTTAAAGTATAATAATAATAATAAAAATGTCACCACTGAAACTAATAAGAAAATTTTATCATGTGGCTAGAAATAGGTAAATTTTACAAAGTAACTTTCCTTTACAATGGAAATAATCAACCAGAAAATTGAGATAAGAGAAAAGATTCTATTTGTAATGTCAGGAAAACTAGAAAATACCTAGGAATAAATCTAATAAGACAGGTTCAAGGTCAAGATGAATGTGATGTCATGTTCCTGACTGAGGAAAAATCATCAAACAAAAGTTGGGGAAGCCTTGGAGAGGCAGTGGGTACATAGGGCCAGTCCCTCCTCCTGTCCCCTCAGAGAACCTGGTCTGTGTCCTCCTCCTTGGGGAGATACATCTCAACATCATTTATACTTTACTAAATTCCTGGCTAAGTGAAATGTTTCAAGTGATTCCAACAGCAAATGTGTCAGACACTCTTCAAGGCACTGGGATTCACCAACTCTGACCACATAGAGCTGGAGGTGGGAATGTGGAGTTGTGGGGGCAGGTGAGAGACTTGCATTTTAAACGTAGGTCAAGGTATGTGAAGGAAAAATACAAAATCTCATTTAGTTGCTTGTATTATTTTATTCCTCTCATTCAAAACAGTAATAGTCAAAAGAGTACTATTTTTTTTATAAAACTTAAGAAATACTAAAAAATAAAAGTTTAAAAGTTAGCCATGTTACCATCTTCTAGAAATGGTTACAATTAACTATTTTAATATTTACACTTCTAACAGTAGATTTTGAGATGGATTATATTACAAAAATCAGTACAGAGTTGCCTGGTTTTCTGTCTCGCCCTTTTAACTTCATTATAAACATTTGTAAATGTGACATTGAAAAAGTAGAATAAAATCATAAAGTATATATTTTTTTCTCAAAAATGTCCTAACAAAAGTGCTTTTGAGGCCAATTTTGGGGAAGTACTTTGCATAAAACTTGAGCCAGTTCTAATTTCCTCTTGGGTGACATTTAAATAAGGTGACAATTGAGGAAGTGACTGTTCCCATAAGGATCACATGAGGACAATTCCAGGAAGTCTGGCTGTGAAATCAGAGACATTGGGTATAGCTCACTGGAACATCAGCCTAGCCGTGGGGACACTGGTCTCCAGGAATAGGAAGCGTGTGGAGGGGCTGGGGAGGAGGAATAGCAGTGCCCACAGGGTTTCCAGGCCCTAGGGGAGGTGATCAAGTGGCCCGGGATCAGGGCTGTTCACCAAACAGTATTAAATTATTTTAATATTTTAATAACCAGTGCAACCACACCAGTACATGTCAGCTAGACATCAGCCCTGGCCACTGCAGTATTTTTTTCAATAAAATTAGGATGTCCACATCTATGCAATAGTCAAAATTCTGATTTTCTCTACTTCCCCACCTCAGCCCTGCTTCAAACCAGAAAGGAAGCTTACTGAGTAAGTCTATCTGGGGGAAGAAAGGCATCAAAGAGAGATGAAGAACAGAAAAAGCCCTATTTAATCTGATGTTACAGAATGTTCACAACCAGCTCTATCCCTGAAAGATTTCTATTGAGAGATCCATGGTGATTTCCCATTTTGTACACCCAATTATGTCTTAAGGTACAAGCTGACTCCTTTCAGGCACCACTTCCAGTCTCTGCCCCTGGTGGTGCAACCCACAACCTCTCCACTGGTGCCCCTCAACTCTTGGTCGGGGTCCCTTCTGCATAGCTCCGCCTCAATTACCTTCTAGACTGTACTTGATTCATGGGACACCCTTGTCATGCAAATGATGGAAGTGTAGGCCCCCAACAACACTCTCCTGAGAACTCTCCCTATTCAACCATTCAATGCAATTGTTTTATATTGTTGAATGGATCTTGACCCAAAGGTCTGTCACAAAGCTATTCACCAGTTCATCTGCAAGACCCAAAGAGATGATTAAGCATCATTTTTATAATGACTAAGGACTTGACATCGTTTGTTCTTCACCTTTGTAGGCAATAGAAGTCATTTCATGTCATTAAATATTCTACAATATTCTGTTTTGGGTTGATTATTATTCTAGTCCCCTTTTGATGGACATTTAGATTGCTTCCAGTTTGAGGTTATTATAAATAAGCTGTGAAAGTTTTATAGCCAGATATTTCTGTGTATTTAGTCTTTCAGAGGAAATTCCTAGGTATCTAATTTCTACCAAATTTTCAGTGAGCACAAAAGACACTTGAAAATGTATTGCTTATCGCCATATTGTCTACTATGTAGGTTTAGAGATTTATGTTAACAGTAGCACTGTATGAGTGATTGAGTCCCCAGAAACTGGGATTTCTATTTTTCACTTTTAAAAAAATCAAAATGACAGGCAAGAGAGATATCTCATGGTACTTTTCAATTTGCACCTGAAAAAATTGTAACATCAATGGTTGCATGATCTTGATGGCACCTACAATAAAACTAGAACAAAAGTAAGAAGACAAGTATATTACCCTCACATGGAAACTGGCAGCCGAGGAATGAGAGCTGCAAGAGACATCTTGATATGAAAGGTGGCTTAGAGTTACCAACCTCAGCAGAGAGGAGCTCTAATGCACACCCTTAAGCAGTAAATATTGACTCTAACCAGCAGAATTTTAAAGTGGAATATTTTACACCTTAACACCTTTAATAGTTTACTTTAGGCTCGAGTTACCTATTATTAGCATTCTGTCCATTTATGTAGGCTTTTAGAAAAACTCAGGTTTTATCAACCACACTTGGTAATAGCCTGCTCTTTCATAATCCTAGAGGCAATTAATGTTACCCCAGAAATGAATGATTTGTATAATAACAGTTGTCTGACTGTTTATCACTTTTATTTTTCTAAAATTTACTTTGCTCTATTATTTAATAAAACCAAAATACTCAGAGAGTTTATCAGCATCATAATTTCTAGGCTCTAGAACAGTGTTCGTCGATTGGTTAAAACCTGCCTTAATACAAAAATCAAACATACAGTCATCCATTAATATTTGGTGAATAGTTCCAATAAGGTCTCATTTGAGAAACAATTCTAAGAAGCATAACAGTTGCAACTTTTTCCTAAAGGTATTCACATCACAGTAAAAATACCTGCAAGCTACGGTTTTTAATTTCGAATAAAGTAAATGAAAGATTCCCTCTATTGTTGCTGCAGGCTGAACATCATGCAGGTAAGTGAATTTTTAAAGGAAATGCTCTTCATGAGCCAGATTAGTGAAATTTATCAAAACAAAACCATAAAAATACATGAAATTTGTCACAGTTCTCATTATTTTGCTTTACCCTGTTGTTTCATGGTAAAACCTGCAGCTTGACTGTTCAACAAGTAATTACTAAGCACATAAAATTTATTTGGAAGACAGCAGTAAAGAAAAGAAACTTCCCATAGCCTGAGCAATCAAGAATGCCTATGTCATCATGCCCAGGCTCTCTTATATCCATTATCTCCTAAGCAAGGATTTTCTTTTAAAATTATGCTTTAAAAACTTTTTGACCCTATTTTGATTTTGAAAATTATAAAACATATACCAAAAGTTGTATAAGAATTCACTTTGTAGAGCTCTGATACTTTATCAGATCCTGCAAGCTTGAGCCATTTGGAATTTTCTAAACATTTCTTTGCAGGCTGCTTACTTCTCCTTTTTTTCCTCTTTTTAAAATCCTTAACAGAAAGCTCGTGTTGCTGGAATGATGGACACAAAGAGACAGAAAGAGCCCTTGAACATCAAAAGCTTTCCTTACTACTTCTCAGGAAGAGATTACCAGTACAAAGAGATAGACTTAACTTCAATAAAATTCAATACATTTTATTCACATTTGCTGAGAAATACGTTGAAGACTCTGAAGGATCACCTGTGAATTCAAAACCCCTAACAATCAGGAGCCTAGACAATGCTTCCTTACCCCACTTAGGAATAATCTGCTTATGTGGGGTTTATTGACCAGAGTCCCCAGAATCTAGAGAGTACAGACCACTGGGTAAAATAACTCTAATCCATACTAACCTGTTTTGGAATCTCAACTCTGTCCTTGAGGTCAGTGTGACCACTGGTGTTACTGATTGAGAGACAGCGTTAAGTGTGAAAGGCAGACCACAAGGTACTCTGATTCATTCTCACATGCTGGTGAGGTACTCCATGTTTCTTTTTTACAGTTTGAAAAGTATTTATTCATTTTCTACTCCATGGAAGAAATTATCAGCAATTAAAACAGTAGAGTAAGATACACCTCCTGGCCCCAGGGAACTTGAAATCTAAGTGAGGGTACGAGGGTTGGAGAGTGGGTTGAAGCGAAGATGCAGTGGGTTTGGCAAGCCCGGAATAACCACCTAACAAGACCTCAGAGCAGCAACGAGAGAAGACAGTTGATGCTGCGGGAGGAAGCATAGTCAGGACGGCTGTCCTGGAAATCGCACAAATCTGATGACACCAAAATTTGATGTGTAAGAGGGCCAATTATGTTGTCACAAGGATGAACCAAAGCAGAGGCTATCCTAACTGTTCTGCTCGTTGTATTCATCAGTCTTGGAACCTGGGTCAAGCTCGATGGTCTGGCTGGTCTCAGCTCCCTAGAGTTCTCTCCAGGTAGAGAAAATGGGGAAAGTGCTCTATTCAGAAGAACAATGTTAAATAAAGGTTTGGGAACTGAATATGAAGACCCCCTTTGAAAAAAAATCTTGAAATTTGGGCATTATTTCTATCAGTTGTGCTCAACCAGGGGAAATTTTGCCCCTGGGAATATTCAGCAATGTCTGGAGACATTTTTATTTGTTACAGCTGGTGCAGGGAGGTGATGGAGAAGGTCTGAAGAAGAGAATAGAGAGAAAGTGTGTAATACAGAAATAAATTGATGGAGAGATACTATGTCCTCAGATATCCTATCAATTGGACATATTCTACTGGAGAATGATAGAAAACTTAAAAAATTAAGAGTGATGAACTAATAAATCAGAGACTTTAAGACTTAAAAATTAGAAGAATAAAAAAGGCTGTTACTTTGTCATTAAATGCCCTAGTTACAATTAGGTCAGATTAAAAGTCAGAACCTGGAAGAAGAGACACCAAGAACAGGCTCTCCTGTGCATAAGGAATGAAGCTGAAGTGTGACTGGGAAAGAAGAAAGGATTGAAATCACAAAAACATTTTGAAGGAAATATAAATAAGACAGACCTGGAGAATCTGTTAAAGAGTCAAGAGAAAAAAAATGCAGGTTTACATCTCAATAATATGCTTCACTTTAAAGGCAATGGGACTCCCAAGTGGGGATAGCATTATACTTTATTTTTAACAAAATGCCTTTATTCTGCTTACATCATTTCTATAAATGCTCAGGTTTTCACATCGAGTGACCCAACATCTGGTATATCTGGGACTGAGGTTCTACTCAGGATGCAGGACTATCAGCACTAAAATCTGGACAGTGCCAGACAAGCTGGGAGTAAGCAAACTCATAGCTGTGTCTTTGTGGGTTTCAATGCTTCACATTCTTATATGCTAAGCATTTCCCATTTTCATTTTATTTTTTATTTCTTTTTGTGATTTTTAAAATATATATAAAATTTACCATTTCAACCATTTTTAAGTGCACAGTTCAGTAGTGTTCACTGTATGCACATTATTGTGTAACAAATCTCCGGAACTTTTTAATCTTGAAACCTGCAACTACACCAGTTGAAAAACATCTCCCCGTTTCTCCATGTCCCCAGTCTCTGCGAACCACCATTCCAGTTTCTATTTCTATGAGTTTGTCTATTTTAGATACCTCATATAAATGTAATCATACAGTATTTGTCTTTTTGAGATTGGCTTATTTCACTTGGTGCAATATCATCAAGGTTCATTCACATTGTAGCATGTGACAGAATTTTCTTCTTTGTTAAGGTCAAATAGTATTCCATTGTATGTATATTCCACATTTTCTTTATTCATCTTTTTATAGACATTTGAGTTGCTTCCAACTCTTGGCTATTGTGAATAATGCTGCAATTAACATGGGTATGCAGATAACTCTTTGACATAATGATTTTAGTTCTTTTGCGTACATACCCAGAAGTGGGATTGCTGGATCATGTGGTAGTTCTATTTTTAATTATTTGAAGAACCTCATATCAGTTTTCCATGGCAGCTGCACCATATTTTCATTTTCACCAGCAGTGTACAAGTGTTCCAGATTCTCCACATCCTTGCAATATTTTTTTGTTTGCTGGTTTTTCTTAGTGACCATCCTAATGTGTATGAGATAGCTCACTGTAGTTTCAATTTGCATTCTCTAATGATCAGAGGCACTGAACATATTTTCTTATACGTGTACCTCTTCTTTGGATAAATGTCTACTCAAGTTCTTGGCCCATTTTTTTTTAACAGGTTAAAACAGATATAACTTGCAAATATATTCTCTCATTTCACTGGTTGCTTTGTCACTTTGTTGTTTCCTTTGATGTGCAAAAATGTTTAAGTTTGATGTAGTCTCATTTGTCTACTTTTTTCTTTTGTTGCCTATTATTTTGGTATCATATTCAAGAAATCATTGCCGAATTCAGTGTCATGGAGTTTTCTTATACTTTTCTCCTAAGTATTTTATAATTTTAGGTCTCATGTCTAGGTCTTCAATCTATTGTCAGTTAAGTTTTATATATGATGTAAGGTTAGGATTCAAATTCATTCTTTTGTGTGTGGATATCCAGTGTTTACAGCACCAATTATTGAAGACTGTTCTTTCCCCGTTGTTTTGTCTTGATACCCTTGTTGAAGATCATATATGTGAGAGTTTAATTCTGAACTTCCTGCTCTGTGTCATTGGTCTATATATGTGTTCTTATGCCAGTGTTACACTGTCTTTAATTACTGTAGCTTCACAATATTTTTAAAATCAAAAGTGTGAGCACTCTAACTTCATTCTTCTTTTTAAGATTGTTTTGGCTATGCGGAGTCCCTTGAGAGTCCACATAAATTTTAGAATGGTTCTATTCCATTTCTGCCAAAAAACCATTTGCATTTTGATAAGAATTGCATTGAATCAGTAAATCACTTTGGGTACATGGATATCTTAAGTCTTGCAATTCATGAACACAGGATGTCTTTCCATTTATTTATGCCTTCTCTAATTTCTTTCAGCAATGTCTTGTAGGTTTGTTTTGTTTTTGTCTTGTTTTGTTTTGTTTTGAGACAGGGTCTCACTCTGTTTGCCCAGGCTAAAGTTCAGTGGCGTGATCTCAGCTCACTGCAGCCTTGACCTTCTGAGCTCAGGTGATTCTCTCACCTCAGCCTCCCAAGTGGCTGGGACTACAGGCATGTGCTACTATGCCTGGGTAATTTTTTTGTATTTTTGGTAGAGATGGGGTTTTGCCATGTTGTCCAACTTGATCTTGAACTCCTGAACTCAAGCAATCCATCCACCTTCACCTCCCAAAGTGCTGGGATTGTAGGTGTGAGCCACTGCGTCTAGCCTCTTTCATAGCTTTCAGTGTGCAAGATTTTCCCCTCCTTGGTTAAGTTTATTCCAAAGTATTTTATTCTTCTTGTTACTATTGTTTATGCTATTATCTGCTTTTTATGGGATTGTTTTCTTAAATACATTTTTTGATTACACAATTTTTTTGTTGATTTTGTATTCTAAAATTTTGTTGAATCTGTTTATTGGTTCTAACAGATTTTAGTGTTTTCTACACATAAGATTATGTCATCTGTAAACAGAGATCATTTTACTTCTTGCTTTCCATTTTTGGATAGCTGTTATTTCTTTCTCGTATCTAATTTCCCAGGCTAAGACTGTCGCTACGATGTTGAATGGAAATGGTGAGTGTGGACATTCTTGCCTTGTTCTTCATCTTAGAGAAAGAAAGAGTTCAGGTTTCCATCACTGAGTATGGTATTAGCTCTGTGTGTTGTGTGTGTGTGTGTGTGTGTGTGTATACATATTACATTTATATAACATATATGTGTATGCATATACATACACATTCATACACACACACACACACACACACACAAAACCTTTATTATGTTGAGGTAATTTTCTTCTATTCCTAGTTTCTTGAGTAATTTTTTCAGGAAAGGGTTTTCAATTTTGTCACATGCTTTTTCTGAATCAATTGAGAAGATTGTGTGATGTTTGTCTTTTATTCTGTTAATGTGACGTATTACATTGATTTTCATATATTAATATATCCTTGCATTAGCAGGAATAAAACATGGTCATAATATATAGTTCTTTCAATGTACTGTTAAATTCAGTTTACAAACATTTTGTTGAGGATTTTGCATTAATATTCATCAGGTATAATAATCTTTAGTTTTCTTTTATCTTTGTCTAGGTTTGGTATCAGGTAATTTTGCCTTATAAAATAAGTTTAGAAGTGTTTTCTCTCTGCAATTTTTTTGGAAGAAGTTAAGAATAATTATTGCTAATTTTTCTTTAACACATTTGGTAGATTCTCCAGTGAAGTCATTTGAGTCTGGTCCATTATTTGTTGAGGTTTTTGAATACTGATTTATTCTCCTTACTGGTTAAAGATCTGTTCGGATTTTTTTTTATTTCTTCATGATATCATCTTGGGAGGTTGTATCTTTCCAGGAATTCACCTATTTCTTATAGTTTGTCTAATTTGTTGGCTTATAATTGTTCTTAGTAGTCTCATAATCCTTTCTATTTCTGTGGCACCAGTTGTAATATCTCCTCATTCATTTCTGATTTTAGTTATTTGAATATACTCTCTTTTTCTTAATTAATCTAGCTAAAGTATTTGCAATTTTGTTGATATGTTTTAAATCTATACTTTTAGTTTTGTAATTTTTTTCTATTGCTTTTCTATTCTTCATTCCATTTATTCCTGCTCTAATCTTTATGTTCTTCCTTCTGCTAACTTTGGATTTAGTTTGTTCTTCTTTTTCTAGTTCCTCTGTGTATAAAATTATCTTGTTGATTTGAAACTTTTCTTCTTTTTTTAATGGCATATCCCACTGTAAAATTCTCTCTGTTTGCTGCATCTGTAAGTTTTAGTGTGTTGTATTTTTGTTTCTTTTTTCAAAACATTTTATAATTTTCCTTGTGATTTCTTCTTTGACTCATCAGTTAAGAGTATGTTGGTTAAACTCTGCATATTCATTAATTTTCCAGTTTTTCTTCTGCTATTGACGTCTAGTTTCATTCTATTGTACTGGGAAACATACTTGGTATTATTTCAATCTGCTTAATGCTGCTAAGATTTGTTTTATGGTCGAATATATGGTCTGTCCTGAAAAATGTTCCAACTGTGCTTGAGAAGAATGTGTATCCTGCCATTGTTGGGTGAAATGTTGTATGGATGTGTATTTGGTCCATTTGGTCTATGATGTTATTCATGTCCTCTGTCTCATTATTGATCTTCTGCTGGTTGTTCTGCCCATTATTGAAAGTATAGTATTGAATCCTACTATTAATGTTTGCTGTTTATTTCTCCCTTGAATCCTGTCAATGTCTGCTTCACATATTTGAGAACACTGATGTTAGGCACATATATATTTATAATTATTATATTTTCCTGATAAATGGACTAGGTTATGATATATTGTTCTTTGTACCTTGTGATAATTTTACCTAATGTCTATTTTTTCTGGTATAATATGGCCATGTATATGCTCTTCTTGTTGTAATTTGCAGGGAGTATCTTTTCCATTCTTTTACTTTCACCTTACATGTCTCCTTAGATTTAAAGGGAGTCTCTTGTAGACAGCATATAGTTGAATTGTTTAATCCATTCAGCCAATCTGTCTTTTTACTGGGGAAACTAGTCTATTTACATGTAAGGTAATTATTAATATGGAAGAATCTGCTATTGACTTTCTTTTTTTTGAGATGGAGTCTTGCTCTGTTACCCAGGCTGGAGTGCAGTGGCACAATCTCGGCTCACTGCAACCTCTGCCTCCTGGGTTCAAGCAATTCTCGTGCCTCAGCCTCCCAAGTAGCTGGGACTACAGGTGCCCACCATCACGCCGGGCTAATTTTTGTAATTTTAGTAGAGATGGGGTTTCACCATATTGACCGAGCTGGTCTCAAACTCCTGACCTTCTGATCTACCCATCTCAGCCTCCTAAAGTGCTGGGATTGCAGGCATAAGCCACTGCACCCAGCCTGACATTTTCTTCATTGTGTTTTTGTATGCCTTGTAGCTATTTTGTACCTCTTTCTCGCGGGCAACCTTTGTTTGTTTGTTTGTTTGTTTCACTGACCTTTTTTTTTTTTTTTGGTAGTACATGCCTTGATTTCTTTCTCATTTTCTTTTGTGTATCTTCATTAGCTATTTTCTTTGTGGTTACCATAGGGATCACATTTTCTTTTGTGTACATTCATAAGCTGTTTTCTTTGTAGTTACCATGGGGATCACATAAAACGTTGGGAAAAGCAGCAAAGGAGAAAGGACTTACAGAGTGCCTACATAAATTGGTTATGAGTAACATATAAACAAGGAACAACAAACTGTGGAAGGCTGCAGGAGGCCTCTGAGGAAGAAAGCCTCTCCATGCCTCATGTTCTGGGACAGGGTGACCTAGGCTCCGTTACCATAAACATTGTGCTCAAGGACATAAAACCCTTTCGTAGCACTACTACATAGCCAGACTTGTAGGCTCCTTGTAAGGCCTGCGTTCCACCAGCTGCACATAGATAACAGGCTAAAGATAACCACGTTCTTGTTTGGTGAAACTCCTGAAACTGCCACTGTTATCAATCTTTAAAATGACACACTAGTTCTGGCTCACTGATTCAGTACCGGCTCACTGATTCACTCCACTATCACGTCACCCTCTCCCCACCATTATTCCACCCTTACTCTATAGATCAAAGTGATTGTAACCAATAAATAGTGAGGATGATCAGAACTTGGGGCCTTCACTGTCTCCTTCAGTATAAGTGTTGGCCCCTTGAGCCCACTTTTTCTCTTAATTCTGTCTTTTTCTCATTCCTTTGTTGCCACTGAACACAGGGTACCCACAGGTAATGTAGGGCTGGTTCTCTACAATAAAACATCCTAAAGTTTTAATAATATATTTTAAACTGGTAACAACTTCAATCACATATGAAAACTCTACTTCGTTACATCTTGCCTCCCCACTTTATGTTTCGGATATTTTAAATTCTCTCTTGAGCATGCTGTGCTGTGCATACTAGGTGAAGGGGCTATAACAAGTAAATGTAATACACTTTCTTATCCACTTCAGTGCAGCTCATCTTGGCTTTGGACTTACCTGGCTGCTGCAACATAAGTTGTTTCTGGAGTTCTCAAAAAGGTAATTTGGTCTATATATTGTTAAGTCAGTGTCTCTATGGGGGAACTTCGTATTCCACCATTTTAGTGACAACACTATTATCATAGTTTTAACTGAAGACACTATTGTTCTCCAGACCAAGCCAAGAATCATTTCAAAATTTCTTTTTCATCTTTTGAAGGATGATTTCACAATTAATCATTAAAATGTCTCTTAAATATCTGTCTTTAGTCTTGATGATTAATTTAATAACCTATTTTTGTTTCTCCTTTATCATTTAATTCTGTGAAGAAACAGGTAAAAGTTAAACAAAAGGCTAGATAATACTACATTTTCCCTTCTCAATCATGCCTTGGATGAGACAAATCAAAGTTAGGCAAGTAGTCTAGGAGATTAATAGTACAATGTTATCTGTGCCTCCAAATTAAGTCCTTTTTATCTCCGAAGTGGATTCTGGTGAGACATAGCCCAGAGCCCATTTATTTCTTTTTCCCTGAAGTTGTTTTTGGCAGATATTGTAATTTAAAATACTCATGTTCTTAGAGATTCAAGAACAGCCAAGTATTTTATTTGAAAATGTCTATTAGCTAAACATTTTATTTGGGAGCAAGAGCAAAACTTCTGATCATGATTTTGTGACATGTAGATATCATGTAGTATAATTGTATCTTTCTGAGATTCTGTACTTACAACTTTCATAGGAATCCATTTACAAATAAAAGGTTTTAAAATTTGAAACTTTTATTGGTTACCATTTTGAATCAATTAAACAAACTAAAGAGCCATGGAAACATAAAAGTCTATGAACTAAACCAGTCAGTGGCCTACTAACTAAAACTGAAATTAAATTTTCTGGCAGCACCTAATGGATTAAAATGAAAAAAAAAAAAAAAGAGTGGAACCTGAGAGCTTTACTGCTGAATTTTACCAAGCGTTTAAAGAACTAATACCAATCCTAATCAAACTATTCCAAAAAAATTGAAGAGGGAGGAATACTTCAAAACTCATTCTACAAGGCCAGTATTACCCTTACGCCAAAGCCAGACAAACACACAACACAAAAAGGAAACTACAGACCGATATCTCTGATTAACATTGATACAAAAATTCTCAACAAAATACTAGCAAGTCAAATTCAACAACACGTTTAAAAAATCATTTATTATGACCAAGTGGGATTTATTCCAGGAATGTAAGGATGGTTCACTGTATACAAATCAATCTGTGTGATGTCACATATCAACAGAATGATATATCATATCAACAAAAACCATATCAAAATTTCAAATAATTCTGGAAAAAAATTCTATAAAAACTACATCCTTTCATGATTAAAACTCTCAAAAAGATGGATAAAGAAGGAATATATGTAAACACAAGAAAGCCATATACAACAATCTTACAGCTAGTAACATACTGAATGGGAAAAAACTGAAAGCCTTTCCTGTAAGATGTGGAAAAAGACAAGGATGCCCACTTTCACTACTATTATTCAACATAGTACTGGAAGTCTTAGATGGAAAAATTAGATAAGAGAAAAGAAAGAAAGGGCATCCAGGTTGGGACAAAAAAAGGCAAATTATTCTTGTTCACAGATGGCATAATCTTATAATTTAGAAAAACCTAAGGACTCCACCAAAAAATTATTAGAGCTGATTAACAAATTCAGTAAAGTTGCAGGATACAAAATCAGCATACAAAAGTCAGTAGCATTTCTATATGCCAACAGCAAACAATCTGAAAACGAAATCAAGAATGTAATGCCATTTATAATTGCAACAAATAAAATAAAATACATAGAAATAAACTTTACCAAAGAAGTAAAAGATCTCTATAATAAAAATTATAAAATACTGATGAAGGAAATTGAGGAGTATACAAAGAAATGGAAAGATATATGCTTATGGATGGAAAGAATCTATATTGTTACACCCACACTACCCAAAGCAATCTGCAGATTCAGTATAATCCCTATCAAAATACCAATGACATTCTTCACAGAAATAGAAAAAAAAGATCCTAATATTTACATGAAACCTCAAAATACCCAGAAGAGCCAAAGCCATCTTGAACAAAAAGAAGAAAACTGGAGGAATCAAATTAACTGACTTCAAATTATATTACAGAGCTATAGTAACCAAAAAAGCATGATACTGGCCTAAAAGAAAGACATATAGATCAATGTAACAGAATAGAGATCCAGAAATTAATACATACATCTACAGTAAACTCATTTTTTACAATGGTGCCAAGAACATACATTGGGGAGATAGTTTCTTAAATGAATGGTGCTTGGAAAACTAGATATCCATATGCAGAAGAATGAAACTAAACTCCTGTCACTCACCATATACCAAAATCAAATCAAAATGAATTAAAAACTTAAATGTGAGACATGAAACTACTAAGAAAATTGGGGAAACTCTCCAGAACATTGGTCTGGGAAAAGAACTATTGATAATACTTCAAAAGCACAGGCAACCAATGCAAAAATGAACAAATCGGATTACATCAAATTAAAAGGCTTCTGTACGGCAAAGGAAATAAAGTGAAGAGACAAACCACAGAATGGGAGAAAATATTTGCAAACTATTCATCTGACAAGGATTATTCTAGAATATATTAGGGGCTCAAACAAGTCCAAGGGAAAACATATAATAATCCAATTTTAAAATAGGCCAAAGATCTGAAGAGACATTTCTCAAAATGAGACATACAAATGGCCAACAGGTATATGAAAAAATGTTCAACATTATTAATCATGAGAAAAATGCAAATAAAAACTATGAGATATCATCTAACCCCAGTTAAAGTAGGTCTTTTTTTTTTTAAATACAAAGTTATATTTATTTTCAGCAATGAAACAACACAACAACGTGGAGTCAATCCACTATTTAACACAATGTTTAGCACAAACTATACTCAATAAATAGAAACACATTAACCAGGTAAGATTATTCTTAAGACTCTCTAGGGTTGTGTGTGTGTTTTAAAGAAAACTGAGTGGCAGGTCAAGAAAGACATCCTACAGACTTGACTGAGAAGGGCTCCAAGAAAAGAACAGCCAAGGAGCAGGGTCCCCAAATACTGTCAGCAAAATGAATACAGCATTTTCAAAGCAGTAGGGAAACCTGAGCTCACTGGGGTAAATGACAAGGGTTTGGGGATAATCCATGTTCAAGGCCTCATAATTCAGTCTTCCCATATTTCTAGATTCTTTATTTAGAATCTATCCCAATCTGAAGGCGCTTCTGCCAAAGGACAGATTACTTAT